>JABASI010001098.1:0-28182 GCA_019776505.1 Tomocerus nigrus
CTAAATGTCGTACGATTAAATGAAAGAAATTGCAGGCACTTCCAGAATGTGGGAGTCCGACGGAGTTTCTGTCTGTGCTAGCACCTGACGCGTGCATTTTCTTTGTTCTCCAAAGAGATCAGTTTTTTCTGTGTGTATTTTGTTCATTATTGCATATTATCATTCAGGTAAATATTTTGTAAAAATAAGTTTCATCATGCATCTTAACCTAGTGGAACTAGGCAATACAGAAGTCCAGGACTTGACGTAGTACTGGCTGGTCCTTCGTGAAGCTAGTGAATCCGAGAACGTATAAGTTAGCGTATATTACCGTCAAATCTGAATTGGCCGTAACAAAAGGCTTTAAAATGTTCTAATTCAGCCGGCTAATCGGCCAAAAAAGAAAATTCAGACATTTTTACTCGCCATTTTATTCGTATTACATATGTAGTTAAAGTCAAAATTATGATTTTCTTTAATTTGAGCCATTTTGGCCAGGTGGTCAAAATGCTCATTGGCTGGTGTAAATACAAATCGAACACTGATTCAAGGAAAATGGAGATATTGTAGTAGCTGATAAATGAGAAATATCCTGTCGGACATGCCATGAAACCACAGGACAGGGTTCAACTTACACGTCTCATAAATGAGATGAAAGAGATAAAACTTTGTTATCCTATTTTGCTGCGTTTACATTTCTATTGACTGTTGTAATATTATTTGATAAGGAAAAGGGCTGTAAAATTTCCTGTTTGGGTTGAATTGAAATTAAAGTGTATGTTGAAGTGGATGTTGACGTTATTTTGCTTGTGTTACTGTCTGAGAGATGGAAATGGAGAGAGATCTGATTGGAATTTGATTAGGGGCGACTATAATATATTAGCTACAAGACATAATATAAAAAAGGGAGCTAGCTAAGCTAACTCGCTGTCTGACTCGGAGGCAAAGTGAATAGATATTCATCAAGTGATTAAGTTAACTCGACTTGACCAGGCAGGCCGGGCAGAAGAAGGAATAGAAGACTTCTCCATGTTGCTAAATGGGAGTGAGTGAGAGAGGGAGTTGTTGTAATGTAAAGCATGGACGAGGACGAGAGGAGCTAGTGTGCCGTGGCCCCTATGTCATGTAATTCTGTTCTAGAATGTAGTAAGTAGTCTGGTGACTGATCTCAAGATCAGAGATTAGATCTGATTTGATCACAAGCTCATTAGTCAACCTACCAGCAATCTGTCACTGAGAAACAATGTTGGGCTACAGCTTATGTCTGACTATGGCCATGCTGGCTTTACATTAATCAACCGAGACTTTGTTTTACTTAATATTCTGTGCAAAAAGTTGAATTGAATTTGCCATCTTTCATGTTAGCTTGTATCATATGATTATTTAATAAGATTAATGCCTCGAATTCTTCTGTCTGTCCACAGAGAGCCCACTTACCTATTATAATCCCAGCTGCCTATACCTGTCATGTCAACTGCCCATTTTATATGCACACACACACTCACACACACACACCAGCATTACTACATATTATTATACTTAAATAATATTATGTGCACAATGCACGCATATCTCAAGATTTAATAATGCCGCCTCCTCTTCTTCATCAACTACCACCACAGCATAATATATAATCTGTTTTTCATTCAACAATTCCTAATAAATGTGTGTTGTGGTTGTGTGAGTCGCTTATTCCATGGCAGGCAGGTCAATTTCAGTCGTAGTTCTCCGACTCACTTCTTACTTACGCGAAAGCGAGGGCATTGTATGAATTGCAATCCATTCCATACTCTGAGTCTGACCATGAGAATGGACAACAACAACACATCTCCTGTCTTTATTAACATTTACCATTTTTAAGGCGTAGTTTTTTGAAGGAGGAATATTGATGTTAGGAATAACCTGCCGTTTATTTAATCTCTAACTTTGAGCCTGTCATTATGTATGAGCGAGCCTGTATTCTGCCTGCCTTGCCTTCCTTTGCTTTGTCTGCCCTGGCAAGGTATTATGCTAAATTGGACGGGGATGATTTGAAGAGAAGGGAAGGAGATGATGAAAAGCCTAGTCCATGAATATGCATAAAATGTTAGGTGATTAAAGACGTCTGTACGATTAGCTACACTTCAAAATATGTTTGGTCAGTCTCTTGTCTTGTCTTGCTGCCTAATATTTAAGTGTCTTGTGCGGCTGACTGCCTCGTATCTCTGCTCTGGCTACTGCCATTCATTTACCTCAAAATTGAAGCTTCTGAATTTTGCATAGTTTTTTCCTTCACAAGAGTATGGGGCTGTAGCCGACGATAAGTAGCTAACATACAGATAGCATGTAGCTACCTACGTAGAAGCAATGCTAATAGATGTATCCCTGCATGCTCGTAAAGGAAGACACAGAGATAGCATTGCTCATTATTACTTTCCTCTTATGTACATCACACTTTGCATTGTTACTGGAGTTTTTAAGATAGCTGAAACATCCTTGATGGTTCAACTCTTGTTTTTATGAAGAAAAGTCAATCTGCATACACAACACGTAGGTAAAAGTCAAGTAGCCACTGTACTGCTAGAAGAGTCTCTCAATGGAACTGGAATTCTCAGGAAAGACGAGCATAATATTTTAACAGAACAGATGAATCTCTCAAGAGTTGACTTGTGCAAGGGAGCATTAAATTTGAGCTAACGTAAATACATAAATAATCGGAAAGAAACGTCGCTTTGATTACATACCTGTATGAAATTCACATTTATCCTTCCTCCTTGCTAAACATTTCTCGCCGCAGCACATTCTACATTACTGACTGACAATAATCATCTTTGGCTATTGCTCTGTCAAATAAATAAGCATATCCGTGTGTCTGTACATTCTCTCCATCAAATAAATCCAACTGCACGCTGTATACATTTAATTCTGCTGTGATGGTAATGGGCTCTGCCCTGTGCAGCGACACAGGTCGAGGATACTAAACACATCCCTTTATCTTTTATCATTACAACAAAAGTAAGCAGAGAAGGAGTCCCATCCTATCATTCTCATACAACTGACTACTACTCACATTTTTTTACCATTTGCCTTTTGTGCGAATCTTTTTTTTTGCCAATCACTCTAATAAGCGGATTTTTCCCCCGTCGGATATTCTTGCGCCGCAATTGGTTACTACTATAAAATAGCTGATTGATGCTACACGTAGATGCCTACTGATTTATAAGATCAAATTGCGCCAGATATGCTAATTAACTAGCTAATATGCTCTGATTTTTTATTCGGCAACAATACAAGTTAATCGAATACAAAGCATAACAAGGCAAGTAATTGCTACTGTGTGTAATGTATTTATATTGGCTCGTAGCTCGGGAGGACGAATAAATAAAATGTTTGCCCGAGACATAGGATGAGGGAGTATAATAATAAGAAGTATCTAGTACTTACCAAACCCATTGGCAGCAGACTGATGGCTGAGGCCTCCACAGTAGCAAAATCTTCAGCTCTGTCTCCAGGCAATGTTTGCGGTGGTGTTGGGGCTTGCCGGGTCCCGTTGAGATCAACTCACTCCTGCAAACACACAAACAAAATTACATTTACCATCTCTTCAAACATCCCATTCTTGCACAGAACCATTCATTTAACCAAATCAGAACACTTTCCCCATAATTATCCCATGTTCTCCCTCCATACCCTTCAAGGGGATTTCCCAACATTTTTACATCCTTCAGCAATAGATGTAATTTGTAATAGAACCTACTACTACTACTACTTCACTTGTCTACCCTCCCAATCAAAGTCAAACATAAATACATGGCACTAACTAAATAACTCTTTCAAAATTGACCATCCAGTAGTACATATAAATACACACACTATTTAAAATGAAACTACAGTTTTAAACAAAGTATTTCCAGTTTCTGTGATTTTCTTAAACTTGTCTTCATTTTAAATTGCTTCTGTGCTAAGCACAACCTAATTTGAAATCTGCATTAATTAATAATTTTACCATGTACATCAGGGATGTTATCTTATGAACAAAACTGACGGGCCATGAATTAGTAGTTGATAACCATAAATCCGCAGGAGATTTGGAGCGATGTTTTGAAAAGCAGTAGTGACCAGTTTGAAAACGTCTACTAATAATGCGTGGGAGTATTTGCCACTACTTATATAGGTAAAAATATATATTAAATAAAACGCATATTATTATCTTTTGCATTTTTGGACTATCAAATATATAAGATATCGAGGTCCCATAAATATATTGATTAAGATGACAGAATGCTTATGCTGCTTGTGTTATTTATGGTGAATTACTTTAATGTAGTACCCGTTTTATAAATAGGAAAGAGAATGTGAGGAATGACACCGTAAGTGATTTTGAATTAATACAGATATATCATAATATGCCTATGCATTAAACATAGGCGGAGGTGGATATCTATTAAACGTTATGTTTTAGTATATTATAGCAATAGCTAGCGTCATAAAAATGTGGAGAGGGGTAGCGATATGCCTTTGGCTAATATTACGCGTTATATACTGTTATGTGAGAGTAGGTATAGCTGGGGATTTACTTATATGGAGGTGGTAGTTAATAGAAAATAGGTAGCTAGTGGGAACAGTACATTGATAATCTGGTCTAGTCTACTTTAGGTGGCTAGCCCTGCTCTCTTAGTTATGATTATGACGACTACTCACTTACTACACAATCCACTAAAACTCGTAGTTAGCCATAAAAACCACAATTAATTCTATCTATACAGGCAGGAGATAAAGATCTGCTCATCATCATCATAATACAAGTCAAGCGTGGACTGAGACTCCTCTCGACTCTTCTGCTCGTCAGAAGCGTAACCCATAAACCACACACGAGCGCATTATGTACACATCCCATCCCACTATATCACATCACTTCATTCCACTTAAAACCAAAGTTACATTATTAATGAATGCATAGGGAGCGTAAAGCTTGAATCTGATCCCAGTCTCACAATTAATATCTTTTATATGGTGCATCCGTCAGCATGACTTTTCCTCTGCATGCTTAATGCAGCCCAGTGCTGCTATTTAGCATGTAGATCCCATGTAGCACCAGATTTTCGCAAGGACCACTTTGAAATGGCACACAGCAACGCTAATATACATGTAGCTGTAACTAAGTAGGTACGTAGGCATTCGGAGTCTAGGAAATATCATCTCTGCCCACAAGTTTCTAATTTTAAGTATTCAAGATGATTGCATATCATACGGAGATGTCTATAAGTGCAAAAGGCATAAGAAATGGACGGATATAAAGATTTAAGAGTGCGGGCAGAATAGACTTCTCGAATAGATAGGCTGTGCATTAGTGTTGGTTTCATTTCATTTACATTTCCTTACGTAACAACATAATTTAGAGTTAGACAAAAATTCCAGTTTATAGCAGTTAGGTTGAGTTAACATTTATTCCTCAGCAATTTACAAGGCAGAGCATGTAGTTCAAGTTATATGTAGTGTCATTAGAAATCTCATCTTTATTACTCTGGGCTCAACTCTCATTTGCCTTTAGTACTCTTTGTGGGGACAGGCCAGTGTCTTGACTTAAAAAAGCCATAAGTGGCAAGCATTAGACTTATATGCCCATTCCATGGAACTCTCTCGATTTTATTAGCACCCTACAATTTATTTCTAATTGTCTATGCAGACCTTAGCCAAAAGGAAATGTAGGATACATAAATTCTCTCCGTTGTAAAAATTAAAATTAACCTTTGCGACGTTCACTCTAGCCTTCCTACCCTGCACTGCAATTTCATAACCTAAATTTTATGTCTTGGTGATATAAGATCTATAATGCTAAATAGCTATAGCTACTAAAGTAAAAAAGTAATAGTATCTCTAGCTATTTGGTGACATGGATAGCGAGGCTTTACATTAGCCATAACACGATTGTTAGTTGAAATGAGACGATAAGGGAACAAACTGTTTTTTTGTGTTTTTGGCTTGACTTTTACTATCTCCTGGTATTTTAATGACCTCTTCAATGTTTAACAAACTCTGCATATGATTTCTAGTATGACTTGGTAGGATGGGACACACAGAGGCAATATAACCATAATAATTGTAAATATAAGTCGTAGGCAGTTCTAGAACGGAAAAATTGGCATAAGGAAGAATCGGAAAGCTCCTTCAGCTAATTACACATGTGTAAATCATAGATGTGCAATTGTAAAAGAGTCAAAGAGTAAACCAGGCATGGTTTATAGACGGAAAGTGATCTACTTTCATATTTTATGAATAATAAATCATAGATTCATAACCGTCGTAATATATGGGAGCATTTATTAATATTTTAGTGAAGTTTAAATGTTGCTGTGAGGAAGGAGGGATTAGCAGTTCACACTTTGGAGAATCCGCGATTATTGTGAAGGTTTGAGCATCCATGAGCGATAGATAGATGGAGAGGAGTTGGTAATTGGCAATGAAATTAAGTAAAAGTAAAGCTGGCATGCCAATGGCATCACCTACACTTTGAAGTGAGTTTCACGCTTTTACGCATTCACATTGTCATATGGTTTGTTTGTAGAGGATAACATGGTTCCCGTACAGTAAATATTATTAGAGAGTTGTTACAGATCCAAGTGCATCTGGCTGGATGGATATAATGGGGGAAATATTGGCAAAAGGAATAGAAATAATTGGATCTGTTTCCTGACCCGGCCCAATATTTACGCGCTCATGAATGTGATGTTGATGTGTGAGTTTTAAGTGAATTGGCAAAGTTGACCAAATCGTAGGAAAAGTGAAAAGAAAAGCGTGAGTTTTGTTGCCAAAGGAAGGGAACACGTGGAGGGAGATGCGAATGCACTTCTTATGCTTCGTCTACCGACAAACTGGCACTTCTGCCATTTATTTGTATTTTTACTTAGTCTGTGATAATAACTCTACTCCGTAATATCAATACAAACAGCAACCACCACCTTCCCTTTATATATCTCCGACGGATAATAACGGGATTTTTGAGCAGAGTAAAAATCCACACAACAGACCCAAAATATAACAAGAACTTACAGAACCCTGTGCCAATATCAATAAAGGTCGATGGGGCAGTCGAAAAACTCTCAATGAACTTGATCTTAAGAATCTAGAACTGATACAAAGTCTGCTACTATTTGTATTGCTACTTTTTGGTACACTTTCAACTTTGCCTTTCCCCTCTTCTTGCAGCCCAAAAGTCTGCCACTAGAACTCTATTTCTCGCACACTGTTACGAATACTTGTGTAACCTCTATAGGAATAGATATAATAATAAGTTAAGTGAGTGTTCGCACGAAGGCTCTCCCTATACTCCACATGCACAGACACTCCGAGGAGTGCCAGCCTCCGAACTACAAGTGCAACACTTTTGGCTACAGAATTGAGTTGGCTAGCCTCTTTCGTTGCATTGCATTTGCATTATTACATTCATTTGATAGGAAACGTCACATTTGAGGAAATAACAAGCCAAAAAATTTTCTCTCCTCAGCCAAAAATCCTCATTGTATACACACTACTAGCCTATCAACGAAAACCCCGCTTACAATAACTATCTTTATAATGTACGCAAAACCAAGGCAGCCACGCTCATTATATCTCAACCAAAGATCTCCCGAATGGATTTCCGCGAAAATAACTTCTATCTATTTACATAACCTATACAAGTACTCGGCCAAAGAAACTACCTACATTTATATACTGCCTGGGATGGTTATCGCGATTTATGTATTCTGATAGGTATATTCATCTTCGGCGCATTTTTTGGATTCTACAATTTGTAGCCACGTGGTTAAATAAGAATAAAGACACTCCTATAATAATTCCATTAATTATACAATAAGTGTTCCTCGCTACTCATTATTCATTTATTAACAACGACTATTAGATTCAAAACTTTTGAATGTGCATTTATAATTCGGTAAAACGTATTTTTTCTTATACGGTTCAAATCCCTAAAAATGTTTTTAAAATGAAAGAATTCATAGAGGCTTGAAAATGAGCAGTGACTACTTTCGAAGTAACGTTCTGAAAAATATCTCCATCGCTAAATCAGTGAACACTTTTAAGTCAGGAACTACAGCTAAGATTACCACCCACCAACACATTTTCTAACGAAGTAGCAAAGTTGTAATATAAAACGCTATGCTAATCAGGACAGGGTTTTTTATAATGGGCTGTATAACAATATAATGGTATATGGTAGTCCACATCGTCGTAATCAGCATGAGCAGAAGGTGCAAGCTCAGTACAATGGCCTTCTTGACATTATTGCCATAGATTACATTGCTTATTGCCTTCCTATCCACCCTCGCCCAGATTGTATTACATTATTTAAATCGATTCGTAGTTGGGATGAGTCGAGAAAGAGTCGATTTTACTTAACCTGACTCACATTGACATCGAATTCTTTGGTTTAGCAACAAATCTGTACTAAGTGCGTAGGTACATAATCTCCTGACAATCTCATACGACGTAGCTGTGCACGCTCACGTAGCTACTACTACTGGCCCTTACCAAGTTTAATAATGTGATTCTACATTCAGTCAGCCAACTGAACCAACCAACCAACTGACAATCATTGACCAAATAAGAAAGGGACATGTATCATCGTCATATTCATAATGACCCAAGAGATCTGATATTATCCTATTGATTTCTTTCCACTCCCCTGGGCAATCAAATCCCATATATAGTCTTTTGTCTCACACAAAATGAATATCATCTCTAATTTACTGTGCCCTCTGGCTGGCCCTATCGCTTTCTTATTTCCTACTTCCACATCGTCGTCAAAAACGCAGTTTTTGCCAAATTCCATGCCTTCTCTATTAAGGTACAACTAAATTTTCAAATAGCATACGAATTTTACTGTGCTACAAAATTGAAAACATAACATAGGAACAAAATGCTGAATAGGTTTGCAGACTCTTAGCAAAGCATATTATTATCTAATTCTCACAAATATTGAAAATTGTAGTACCTACTCTTTTCCCACAAATAAACAACAGAAAACGTATCATATAAGACATCATAGGGCTTTTTGATATACTCAAATAACTATAATGATAATATTTTATGGATTTAAAATTTGGCATTTTAATAAAATGTACGCCATTTCCATATTATTCGAGATTTACCTAATAATAAACAGTTCATTATCATTGCATTGCAAAAGTAGATTCCTACAAACGCTATAATATGTACAATCTGTATATTTTCTAAGATTTCGCTGTGTTCGCACATGAAGAAACGTACATGCTAGGCATGCTGTTATTTAAAGTATACCTGCATGATATTTTGCATATATTCGTGGGAAAAACATCCGTTTGGCTATCAGCTTACTTTTTGACAAAGACAAGTAGTGCTACTAAATAACACAGGTACCTTTACAGGTACACATAATAGAGACAATGCAAGATAGTGGAAAACAATTGAACGGTTGCCCATTTTTATCTACGAGAATAAGTTAGGAGGGTATTTGAGAAAACAATATCAAATTATTTAAAAAGCAGTATGAAAAGTTTGTTGGAAACGCACGAAAAGACACCTCGTTTTCCTTCCATAAAGGGTAAGTAGTAAACAGAGTGGTAAAAGTGCTAATGATCACTCCTTATGTTTGTTGGATGGTTGTGGATGGAGTTGTGTACAGATAGATACAGAAAGTATGTCTGCATATATAGTAATGATTTTCACATCGCCTGTCACTATAATATATTATTGTGAGTTATCGTCGTATCTACGTAGTGAATGTGAAGTTAATATTTCATTGTGGATGAATAGATAAATCCTTTAGAAGAACTTACCTGAAGAATTTATTGTAATTAGCCTTCTCTTTAAATTAAACTTAAGACTGGGGTCACTGTAGATTAGAATTTACACACAGCCACAGCCCACATGGATTCAGAAACTAAGGGCTAGCAAAACGACGGAGAACAGTTTAGGTTGGATAGGTAGCATGATTCCTTCTCAGTACACGCTCCTTTTTATTAATTCACATCACAGGTCGTAAAATGAAGATGCGTTGTTATAACTAGGACAATAGGTACTAGGTACACGGTAGTAATTAGGAGTATACCTAAGCTATGTATTCATTTCCCGTTGTAAACACTGTAAAATATTTGCATCATAAGACTAAGAATCTTCGAATATCTTGGGCACTGTAATTGATGAGCAGTATAATAATAATATTAATATTTATTCGTGTAGTAAATAGAGCTAGAAGCACATTATAAAATCACAGCTATTATGTATACAACTACAACGTATGAATTGGTAGAAGGTGTCCATGTATGAATTGGTCTAAATGCTTCTACATTGTTGACCAATAATAAATATTGTTGGTGTCTAGGTAGAGAGGTAGTGATAGGGAAATGAATGGGCTAGTTATTGTATAAATGGACTATGGACAGAGTAAAATACATGATGAGTCTACAGAAGTGAAATAGAGAAGTGACTGGCAAGATTAGGAGTAAGTAGGGTGAGTGAGTGGCAGGAGAGTGGTATGCATGTATTTATGTATTTGTATTATGGGAGAGTTAAGTAAGCTGGATGCAGAGCACACTTACATTTATATTATGGAGGCACTGTGTGTAGAGACAGACAGTGCCCGTCTCCATCTAAAGATGCAGATGGAGTCTAAATTCTAAATAGAAAAGAGTCTCGTTGAGCAATGGAAAGTGTAGCGGCAGTAAAATAAGTTGTTATGTGTTCCTTCAGTTTGCATGTCCCCCTTCTTGTTAGTCGGAGAGTAGGAATTGCAGAGTTTGAGAAAGGCAAGCAGGCAGGCAGCTCAGAGAGTCAAGTCAACTTAAGTCGTCGAGTACAGGAAAGGAAAGCCATAGACATTTAGACAGAGCGAGAGCAAAGAGAGAGAGAGAGAGGAAAGTAAAGGGAGGCTCGAGAAGAAGAAGAGCAGAAAGAGTACGAGGAGTAAAAGAAGAAGATTCAGGGAGGCCAGAAATGAGAAGAGAGGGACGACGACAACCGAACGAGAGCAGGCCAAGCCTAACGAAACGAGGAGACTACTTTTGTCAACTCAAGTCAACTGACTGAAAGAGAGAGACTCTAAAAAATCTCGACGTGAGTGAGGATCTACATTATGTAACTTCTAAGTCCTAAGTAACCGGAGGAGCATGTATCTCTCTCTGTGTCTCTCTGTACATTGTACACAGGCAGGCTCTAACAACAAGCAACGGAGAAGACGGGCACACACACACACCACAAGCAAATCAAAACTGCCTGGCCTAACTAACGTTACGTAATTCTATACAGTTCCAGTCTCACTCTTCTTCCTTATTGTTCCCTATGCATGCATCTCTCGATTTACTATCTGCTTGCATCAATTCACTCCTGACTCTGACTCTGACTTTACTACGAAGAAGGAGCATCCTCCTGTCCTGACTGACTTCACAACTTCTGCATCTTCTTCTTCCTTCTTTCTTACTGGATAAGTAGTTCACTCTCTGCTTAAGGACGGGACGGCACATAATATTATTATGTTGTGTTGGAGGCTTTTCGCGGACGGAGTGAGACTCTTCATTGTCAGACAGACAGAGAGACAGAAGCATCTCCGCGGATCTGTCCACGAATAGAACGACTAATATACATACAGATGTATTTATGTATATTTGGCCCATCTGTGTCCTCGTACGAATATTGACAATGCTCACTACACATGCAAAATACAATCCTGCTACTCAATACTACAGCTCCATAGATCACTTGTTTACCTATCTCCCTCCATATACTCCACTCATCATTAAATTTTAATATCTGCTATAGTAACTCGAAGGAAGCAAACAATAGATCCCTTGCCTTAGTGCCTACCTATAAGTAGTTCGCTTTAGCATCATCTGCAACTCCAACTCTATTTTTGCCACTAAAAAACACTATTCGTCCGTTTCATCATGCATTGCTATTCATTGCTCTCTCAGTCTCTTCTTGCCTTCTTCTTACAACTTGAACTACCCACTAGTAGTACAGTAGCTACTAGCTACAATGATATAGTCATGTAAATGTACACTCAAATTCTCCATTTCTCTTCTAGTGCGTAATAGCTAGCCTCTTATTCTAACTCGGGAGATCTTCACTTTTATTTCTCTCGCTCTGCTTAGAGTTCCCTGTCAGCCCTCCTCCGTATTAATCATGTCCATGTCTCCTTGTACTACTTGTACGCCACTGCACTCCTGAAATCTGAGCCACCAACCAACTTGGTCTCTGCACTTAAACCGTTTCACTGCCGTCTCATTTCATTCCGAGATGCTTTCTCCCTTAAAATTCCGTTTCGCTAATCCTCCTTTTGCAATATGCGTGCTTTTTGACCCTGAAAAGTAGACACTCTCAAACCCTAAGAAAATAAACATTTAACTGCCACTGCAAAGAAGAAATAATTCTTATAATTGGAATGCATCTTTAGAGTTTATAAATAGTATAAATTGCAGCATATTATATAATTATTATTCTGTAAAATCTTGGACCCCACACTATTCTGTCCTTAGTATGTCATAGTCATAAGATATAAAAAATAGGTACAAGGTACATAACTGAGTGACTCTTATAGTCGTATACTAACATTAGGTGTTTTTAAAGATTGCATTAAATCATTTAAGGTAGAAACTTGAAATCTACTTGGTATTATTATATTTACACATAACAAAGCATAGAATTAAATTGTAATTTAGTCTAAATGTAATGGCATGGCATAAATCTAAGGTTTGTACAAATAATGTGCGTATGAATGTGATAGTCAAGACAAAGTCAGTCATCACCTTTTCCATAAAACCTATGAAATTGCTAAACATGAAATCTACTTTTTCATTAGAAAGATTTGCATGTGCTGGCACGCAAAACCTTTCTGATCTCAAGATTAGCATTGGAGTACCTAATAGTTTAATAGTTTCCTATCCTACATTGATCTGTGTGTGAGGGGAAAAAATGTCGTTCGTGTTGTAAAAACACGGAGGATCACACAGACAAGTGATAAGCCAAGAAAAGGGAAACTATCAACAATGGCAGAAACACAATGGCCTCGCAGTTTAAGCTTTAAGGAGGGAAAGGGACGCTTAAGTCAATAAATTATATTTTTCAGGAATCCTCAGGATTATTTGACACGACACAGACAGACGGACGGGGTGCCCCATGTATCTCTCACACCACATACCTTCGTTAGTCGTTAGATAACGTTTATATATCAGCATATCAGAGTTATCATCTCTCCCAACACACACAGACAATAGATTCTAAGATTCTCTCAGAGCCAGCACTAACTTAACGAAGCTATTCACCAAAATTAACATTGAAACAAATGGGCAGTTTGTTGGTTGTTGATTCAGAGGAAAGACACATTATATGCAAATGACTAATCATAAATGCCATTTGTTGCAAAACTCAAAATATTTAGTTAAATCTATGGAGCTATTTATTATAGTGTCTCAAATCCAACTGAATGTTTTATTTCATCTAAATTCCGCATTGTGTTATTGCAAGCTAATGTCTTGTCTGTCTGTTCCTTGGTAATCTTGTCCTATCCATCTACTTATTCCTTAGTTATCGTTATTGCTCCCTCCTATTAGAGACTGCCTCGTTAATGCTCCTTACATATCATATCCCGAAATATTACCGCAATTCTGTCTCTCGACTCTTCCCTTGAGTTATAGGCCTTATAAGTGTCGCTATGATAAAAAAGAATATTCTAAGTACGTAGAAATGTAGCTACACAACATAGCCAGTTATTTTCAATTCTATCTGAACACATCTCGTACATGATGTTCAAGTACTATATAAATTATGTTCTAACATCCCAACATATAATAAAGTAATTTAATGTTTAGCAGAGAGTCCTTATTATATGACCTCTTGATCTTTTTCCATGTCTTCTTATTTAGGGTGGCACTATATTCACTTTGCAATTGTATTCTAGAAAACGTAAGTACCTGCGTAAATATTAGCGATGCGCTAGTGCCTTGAGAAATGACAGAATCTTACATACATCTCGTCTCATCAAAGCATCCAGAGGAAAACCAACTTTCTCGTTCACGTAAACGAACAAGGTTAGCATTTAGCTGAGAACATGACGTCAACTCTTGTCATTCCTTTCTTCCCTATCTCATCAAATTCAGCATTAGACTAAAACTAACAAGATTTTTATCTTAATATCAAACAATCCAACTGTTCCCTTCGTGATTTACCTATTTAGTCACTTAGATACATTCAATTAGAGTTTCTTAAACAACAAATTACGCAAATTATATCTACTCCATCTGACACAATGTTCGATTCTAACCATAATGCTAAATCACATGGTTCCATTACTACTTTTTGTATTCTTTCCCACACTGCACATGAAAAATAAAACTTATCTAAATATACATATATCGAAGTTTTATTGGATTTGAAAAAAAGCAAATCGGAGAAAATTAAATTGCAAATAATTGTGCTCCAGCTTTCTATTCTCTATTTCAAAATACGGAGAATGTGCTTACAACATTAAATACATCTATAATTCTTTAGACTTAAGTATAAACCTACATTCTAATACATTCTTCATCTTATTTTGAAAAATTGCCTTTTCTTGAAAAATGTTTTGGAATGGCACGGGTCGACACCGGATGTACTTGATTTTGCTCATAATATTATTATAACTTCTTAGATTTCTTGATTCAAGTTGAGAGTTAAATGTGCAATTTTGTTGCGCTGTGTGTGTGACTTATGGAGATATAATGAGTAGTGAGAGCTATAGCCATATTAAATTTAACTGTGAAAACTTTACAAAGGGAATGGGTTTCGATAAGTAGGCATATGCATTGAAGCCGGGTCGGATGGATATGGAATGTGCATAATATCTAAATGCAAGTCTAAAATGTGGTAGTGTTGGTTGCAGATTCTGTGAGTAAGAGAAAGAGTGGAGTTGATTGGAGGTGAGGATAATGGTAACTAACTGGTGGCAGTAGTGCATAAGCTACGTTCTAAAACATCTCGAACAGTACAATAAGTCATATTAAATATTATCATGCACAGATTACGTGTATACATCTCCGTATCTATCTACAGGTTCAAGTTTCTTTGGCAGGGGTAGTTTTGCATTTTGCAGTAGTGCCTACTTGTAGTAAATAATCTGAAAGTAAGAAGATAGTGGTTGGTTTGGTGGTTATGGACGGTGATAGTGTGTACATACATAGAGAGAGAGACAGTATCTACATAATAGGAGAGTAGGGAGATAGGGAGGGAGAGATAGCCAGCCAGGCAGGGCATCATCCAACTCAAGTTGCGTTGCTTTCTGTTGTTCGTGTGATTTGTATGGAATGGAAATACTGGTCTGACTTTGAAAAAGGAACATGTATTATTTATACGGCAACTAAGGATAATAGGCAATTGCCCAGCTACAAAGTTGAGAAAAAGCCTTCGTTCATCATCATAATACGATGGAATGATAAAATATTAGCCAACTGGTCAAGTCTGATTCCAAGTTCGGTGGTTGTATTCCGTGGAATGCAATCATTCCACATGACCACGTGCCGCAACACACAGCCCACGTTTTCCACTCTCCTCGCATTTACTCTACTCCTAACTTACATTGCCTTCGTTAGTAGACACTTAACTTTGCCATCTTCACCTTTTGCATCTATGCATCTATGTACTACTTATCACATTAACTCTTCGGCTCAAGAGGACTCACTCTCCTCGCATGACACTCACTCACACCGACGACGAGAAGAGACGAGACTCCTGCCACTGAAAACGACTGAACTCAACTGCCCTGGCCTAACCTCACTCACTCTCACTCGCTCACACACTTAAAAACATCCCTCCCCATAAAAAATCCCGACTACTATTTCACTCCTAGCAATTAATCTATTTAATTACCTCTCCTGCATAAAAATCACATTCAATGAACTGCTACTGCACTCTGCTACTGCACAGCAATAAATACTCCGCAAATATCCACAAAATCCCATTCTACAAACATAGATTCGAATTAAACACCAGAAAGTTATGAATTGCGATAAAGCCCAATGTAAAGGATTAATTCCTCTATTATTTGTAAAATTGTCGACAGGAGGGTGGGAGGGGGGAGGGGTTAATTCTTTAAGAGGATATGATGACAATAATATAAATGTTTACTTACTTCTTTATATCCTATGATAGAGTGTATAGATACACGAACACAATTGACACTACTACAATATTATATTTAGCTACTACATAAGTCTCGTCACCAATGCACTTCACAAACACAAAAACTTAACTACTGGCTAGTTAACTAGAATTTTATTGTCTTTGACTTTGGTTGTGGAGTTTAAGAGGAGAGAGGGTTGTTGTAGCACTTGACTTATGCTTAACTCTGCTAAAAATTAACTCAAGTTCCCCTCAACATTCTTTTCTGTGGTCATTTCTCTGGCTCTTATCTGCAATCTGAGAGAGTAATTGCCATTTGGTAGGATTGTAAATTGTAAAGCAGTGTTGGGATTAACAACTTAATTCGGTGCTAAGAGCTGTGCTTATTAAAAATCCTTTTTATGTTTATTGTCAGAGAAATTCATATAAAGAGTAAATAAAGATTACGGGTTCACGTTTAGTGTACAGGATGATAATAAAAGGAGCTAGGTAAATCCGTGCAGTTGTGGATTGTTGTACTTAAAATGTAATTGTATCTGAGTAATCTTACTAACTTTAGTCTTGCACTACTTTACTCACTGAGTGCATGAGATTAAGAATAGTGTAATATTGTTTAGTTTGTGGTAGGAAGGAGTTGAGAAAACGTGCACACTCACTGACACTGTCCAACTAAAACTAATAATATAAAATGAGCTGGAGAGAGGAGCTGATGAGGGAATAGTCAAGCAGGATCAGCAGAGACTCTCCTAATATTTACAATTTCTCTCTTTAATGGAGTTTAGTTAGTGTAGCTACTATAGTATATGTCTATGGAGTGTTGATATTTAATGCTAATATTTGTTAGCCTATAAATATTTAGTGGAGAAGGTTGTTGTAGGAGAAGAGTTGCACTAACTGAGTCCAAGATATAAGAGTGTAATCCAGAAGTTGTATTCTTGTGACTCGTCGTATCGTGTATGTGTGTCTTGTGTGTGTGTGGAGTGGAGTAAAGGAGTGGAAGTTACGTGTGGTGATATTATGCTACCCTTTCCTTCTGACTCTGAGTCGAGTGTGAGTGAGTGTAATGTAAAGCTCAGAGGTAATTTGAGAATTAGTTATATTCCTTAAGTGAACATAGTCCAATTATCTGCTCATCATCCACCTCCCCAACCTAGCCTATCATTTCTCTCTCTCATTAACATAGGCCACACCATGCAGGCTGTTCAGCAATACGTATCTCTTGATTCCATTCAGAGAAGAGGAGCTATGGCTCCATATATACTTACATATTATTATTATTATAGGCCATATAGATAGATATGCAGAGAGAGATAGAGAGAGAGAGAGAGAGAGATGCTATCAGGATTTATGTATACAAAATAGTAATAAGTAGCCATGTAGCAGGAGTCTGAAGAGGAGGAGATGTGTATAAGGAGCAGATGCAGTACTATTATGATCCCTTAGTTAGTCAGTAAGTGTGGTGTATTTAATCTGAGCTTTAATGTAAACCAAAGTATGTAATAATGTAGGACATAATGAGGAAAGCATTGCATGGGGCAAAGGAGAGCCCAGGTGCACCCGACTATGATGAGATGAGATGAATTAATTGTAAATAATATCATTACGGGAGTTCTTCTCTTTAAATCTAAGCCTTTCATCAGTATTAAATCTTAAAATTACAGCGAGTATGAAAAATTACACCATAACATAACAATGCATAAGCATAATATTCTACCTATCTGCACATTAGATAGATAAGTAGCAAACGTTTTGTGTAGTGTGAATGTACTTGCACAGATAGACAGACAGAGTACAATAAATGTTACTTATGATCTTGAGATGATACAGGTAGGTAGTATATAGTGTAGGGAGCACATGCACAGCCTATACTCTATTCCCAAATGAGATAATAATAATAATAAAATATTATGTAGTTCAGTCTCAGTCCAGTCCGAAACCAAATTTTTGTGGTGTAGCTAGCCACTGAACATGTTTTCTTGTGTACATATCTAAGTAACTATGTAGGTAGGTAGTTAATAAATATTGTGTGCTTAAAGCTAGAGCCTTACGTTCTTCTGCCTACGATCATTCACACACGCTTGAAATAAACACTATTATTTCAAGAGCAGGCTGACCATGCCATTCATATAATCTCTAGAGATGAGTATCTGTGTGTAGTAAAATGTAGCAAAGTATATTTATATGTTGCTTTTTTCTCTATAAAGAGCTCTACACGTCATAAACAATACAAATATGTAATAGTTAGCATAGAAATACAGATAGGAGCTACATATTTACTATTTGTTTTTATTTGTTTAACTAGTTTCTAGCCATTAAGTGAATAAACACTGTAGTTCCCTTCTTATTGCTAATCTGGCGAGTAACAGAAGCAGAGGACTACCTATTTATTATTACACATTATTATTACTTTTGCATATATCTTAACCTACACATCGTTATAGTCAGCTAGTCAATGTTTGCGAATTTTATGGTTTTACTATCTAATCTCTGTTAGCATACATTACATAAAGATAGATTTTTCTCCACTTAGAATCCAACTAAACTAAACGATATCTCATAGCTATTTATCTTCTGCTGAATTGAAGATGCAACTATTAATCTGCACTCCATCCCTATGTCGACATAGTTTTCCCAAAGTTCATTCAGATTATTATTACTACATAGCTTTACTATCATGAACTCGTATAGGACGTAGAAATGTAGCTATCATGTTTATCTCCTGTTCGATTAGAAGATTTCTGTGGAAAAATCAAAGATGTTCTGTTCTGCACAAGTAAGATATGATGCAATGGCCATGTTTCCTCTTTTTCATTCACGCCACAGTCATAGAAACATACTTAGTAAATGATATTATGTTATGTTAGCATATATTACTAGACTATATATCATAATATTATAAACTCATGGCTATGGTTCCCTACTTGACTTGAACCAAAGAGCAGAAACAAAAAAATCAACGGTGAAATAAACAAGAAAAAGTAGGCACTGTTTGCTCCTGATGATTCACATGAATCATTTACTTACTCACGATCGACTGCATGCCGCTTACTATACGCTCGGAAACAATTGAGCACCTCGGTACCTACCTCTAGAAAATATTATTAGTGAATGAAGTGAGGGAGTGGCGCACTAAGTCTTGACTTTGATTCATTCATAAATAATCTTTGAATTGGAAATGAAAAATTGCACGTACACTAGATTTACTATTTATTTACATCCTAGCGTGTACGTAATCTACTTATTATCAAATTGAGGTTTGAGTTCAAAATATTATGCACATAGTAAAATTCATTCATTGACTGATAAACTTTTCTAGATAGTAAATCTTGATGAATGAGTGCTATTGCTTTTTAATAACTATTAGAGAATTAGAGTATGGATACAGCTATGATAATTTTAGTAAAATCTATGTATGCAATTAAGACGCCGGAAATATCTCCTAATCCAAACCACACGGCAGCTAAAATAAGTAGACTTTCTATCGGACCATCTAGAGGAAGATCATACTTATTACCTTGTCTTCTTGTAATCCTCGATTCGTAATTGCTGTTTGTAGGTGGGCAACAATCCGTAGTTGTTATTAGTACATGCTAAAAACGCAGATAGGAATTAACCTGACTGACTCTGCATTTTCTCTCATGTAGCTATATAAGCAAACCATTAATACCTACTCCTTTTTTAAATTATCTGTTTAATTGCTCTTAACAAAATTAAGAAACACGAAGTTCAACCTACGTGTGAATAATATGATCCTACTTTTGAATGCTTAACTATTTTTTTACGTGTATTACAAATTTCTTAACGAAAACTTGACGTTGAAGAAGTCAAGTGACAGAGCACGAGTGAGTTATTGTGTAGGTGTTTTGCATCTTTGCATGTACGACATAATAGTATAATATTATGTGTATGTATACTCCTTTTGTCACTAAATTAAGTTTCCATTGAGTGCTGTTTGTATTTTTGAATTGCACAATTAACTACACTATAGCATTATAGCAAAATAGCTATTAGATTAGTAATGTACAGATAGGAAGATCTCATTCGTTACTGTTTATGTTACCTGTTGCAAGTAAGAAGTTTTACTCATTCAAGATACAATTGGAAATAATAGTGCAATTAAATTTAACATTATGGCTAATATTGTAGAGTTATACGCGTGTTAAATTAGGTGCTATCCCACCATTCCCACCACCAAAAAATCTTAATGTATTGTCCCGGATCGTAAATCCCTATGCAGCATAACTGATTACATAAAGAATACTAAAACTTCAAATTGCGTTAGACAAATGCCAATTTTAAAAGAATCTGCTTAATCTTTACTGAACTTACGATTAATTTCTGTTTGTAATAGCTAATGCTAGCTAAATGACTAAGGATAGGTACTCAAAACATAGTGAAAGGCTTTATCATGTACAAGTGAATGTAGATGTACTTAAGTTATTCAATAGAAATAATTAATGTCGCGTGAATTTAGTAGATATCATTATTATTCTTGAATGTTCTTCGTGGGGGGTTTATTTCTCGCTTGGTGCAATTTATGGGGAATTTATATTTTTACTGCATCCTGTTCCTTGCTAAATTCTTTAGCACTTTTCTTATTAATATTATAAGAATGGCGACACATTTACTACCTGAAAGTGAATCCTACACCGGGCCTGGCTACATCATTCTGTTGTTTAACTTTTATGACGTATAATGTCATTTTCAAAAACCCACCATTTTTTCTCATTAATTCACTACCACATAGCCGTATAACAGTAATTACCTATTTATGTACTTCATTTTCCTAAAAGAAAACGAAAGGTTTCTCATGCAATACCATGATTTTTAACACATTTAAGTGGCACTTCATTGAAAACAAACAAGAATAATAATAAAGATGCTAAAGTGTATGAGTTCTACTTATAATAACGTCTTGAATAATATCAATATCAACCGAACGAACCGTCAATATCAACCGAAGATCAACTAAAAAATTTCATTTAAAATTTCAACGGAAAAATGAATCATAATTATGCTGTCACAACTAAAGGAGATGTAATACATAGTAATAATATGTAAAAGTTTTATTGTCCAATATAAGTTCAACCCACTTCTACTAGAACGCGGTTCACTGCGTTTCAAATAGTGTGATTATTTCCCTATTTTGTTTAAGATAAACACCAGTTTTACTGTGCATCGGAATAATGTGGTTACTGCATGTATGTATGGAGTATGGAACTAAAAAACAAAATAAAATTGATTGGCTACAAAATGCGATGGATTGTGTTACTTAGATTAATAAATTGCTTGGAGAAGAAAATGTGTTAGAGGAAATCGTTTGGCTGTCCGATGAGTATAATGCAGATATTTAATATGCATACCCACTTAGGCAGGTTCATAAAATAAAAATGCAGCCATGAATGACAAAATATTTTACACAACAATTTTACATACTTAATTTGTAACTAAAATCTACACAGCAAACAAATAGAATGTCAATGTGCTATTATCTTATCGACTTATCGTTGACGTAAAGGTGACTCTTGGAAAAAGAAGTCGTTGCTCCTTAATGTCCCCTGTCTGTTGAGTTAGTAATGTTATTTAGTACTCGCCGAGTAAGCATTAGCATAGGAAATTCGAAAATAAATTGTGGATCTGTTTCGCCATGAAAGGCTGCACCAATTTGCGTAGAATTTCGGTGGATAAAGCGGAACCAAAATATTGGAAAGTAGGTAACAGGTCTAAGTGGGCGTATATTCCATATGGAAGTGACATTAATCCATTTTTCCCGAAAGAAAATGTTCCTGTGGTGGATATTAACAATAACACACCGGTTAGCATTAACAACAGTGCTAGTGACAATACCGTTACCAAATCTATGGACAAAATTCCTTCTCCGAAACCTTTTTCTATATTTGCTAAATACAAACCTGACGATGAAGATTATGATCCCGATTTTTTAAAAGATGGCCTAAAACAAGGAATTGCACACGAGTATTCAACAGATGCATTATCACAGGATGAGAACCAGTAAAATTTCATAATTTTATTTCCTTTCAATTAGCTTTACATTTCTTTTCCTGGGATATTTTATTTGCAACTAAATAATGGGTTTGCTTTATTGATTACGAATGTAAAGCATTGTTGATATTGTAGAAGTGGTAATATATTTATTTTGCTTTAACAGAGACAGTGCGAATGACATGGATGGGCTCTTGATAAAAATTTTAAGTAATCCCACTTTAGATTTCCTGGGCAAAATGATTGTAAAACGGAGGCTTACACCTGACACTATTCTAAACTTTTCGGAACCTGACTGGAAAAGATTCGGAATTATGGATCGCAAAGATCGATCGCTTATCCAGCAATACTTGAGACTGGCAAAGAAAAACAATCAGTGAGTTCTGTTCGACTGATACGCGATGGGAATCAATGAATGCAAAAATGGAATATCTTGTAGTTATTACGTAAAATATGTTTTTATTTTTTCAACACGTGACCATAGTATGCCTAATATATTAACTATATTAACTATATCGACACATATTTTAACTTTTAACGTAAATAATATATTCATATACTTATCTAGCATTTTTATGTCTTGTCGTATATTTTATTCAGTATTGCTAACACAGTAGAGTATAATAAGTATATAACTTTTGATTAGGTAGGTACCTATACATTTTGTAGTTTTAGTGTGTAGACCTACCTAGTCATAATAATAATATTAGTTTTAAGGATTGATTTTTTGGTACGAATGGATTTTTATGTTAATATTGGGTGAGATGGTTGAGATAAGTTTGGAAATACAAAACCTGCGAACGTTTGACAAAGGACTGTTATATTATGCGTTTATTTTATGTCGATTTGTTACTGTAAACGAAAATTGCGATAAACGCACCTTTTTGACCAGCTCCTATTGTTTTATAAGGTGCTTATGTAAATCATTGGAAGTATATTTTGCTAATGTGCGGACGTAGTGATAATTTCTATAAATCAACTGTCACGACATGAATCATTTGCCTGAATAATAAAGTTTAGAAAGCATTTGCAAATTAATAGACGGGAACGGTGTAAGAGTTTGTAAAAATCTATTTTTTGCTTCTGTTAGTTTAAGCTCATAGAAAGATAGCAAATGCAATCAACATTGAATAATAGTACAGTGGTTCGAAAGAAATAATTATTGAGCGTAGATAGTGTGAATATTAATAATATGGTTTAGTAGAAGAACAAGTCCAGAGATTTAATTCCTTTCAGTAATGGAGAGCATGACATGGTACATTAATTGCCAATAATATTGAGTTATGGCTGGTGGTCAGTATTTTGCAATGCTGAAGCAGTTTTGTGCTCTTACACATGTAGTAGTAGTAGCATAGCATGCAGAACGTGTACGTTTATAAACCACTACGTATTTACTACGCAAAAGTTGAATGTACCCGAATAGTATAAGGACACATATACATAATATAGATAAAACGGCGTTGTCCAGCCAACGAGAAGCCTCTAATCCTATTAAGCTGAT
This sequence comes from Tomocerus nigrus, assembly GCA_019776505.1. Taxonomy (NCBI): domain Eukaryota; kingdom Metazoa; phylum Arthropoda; class Collembola; order Entomobryomorpha; family Tomoceridae; genus Tomocerus; species Tomocerus nigrus. Next base: position 23,588 of record JABASI010001098.1, read on the forward strand.
AATTTGGACCAATACTGAGAAATTCGGTGTCCGGTTACGATAAAAGAATATCAATTTTTAAGGGGCATAAGTCAATACTCTGCACATCTGTATAGCACTTCTCACGAATCCTCCTACGATATTTCTGCATATGGCCATGCATTAAGAAACCATGGCTTTTCATGCTTCACTATTCACTGGGCACAAAAGAGAGCATTTTTTATTAATACATGTGACTATGCTACTGAGCAAATGCACCGTAGGTAAGAGGATTGGTGAGTATTGCCCGTACACACGGGCGTTTATTGGTCACCATAAATACTACATGATTTTTATTCGCCTATTAGACACTGACACTACTACTGCTAAGCGCTAATTACCTGTGTACCTATTCAGGATTTATGTCGGAATGAAAAACCTCAGACGCCTCAATTCCCCAATGAAATTTAAACCATATTCACAATTTCGAGGTTTTTATTCATTATTCCAACTTAAATCCGACGCAAGTGTAAGGTACATAATAATATTCTGTGTAATAAAATAATGCATTCTTAACAACAACTGCATTGCATGTACCTAGGTTCCTAAATGCAACGCAAAACAACAACAAAGGGTTGAATGAGGATGCATGATAATTGATAAGTCATCTTCCCTATACAGTCATTTTCTACTTGCAATTTATTTTAAATTTGGGAAGCGAGAAAAGGTCGCTGCCGTTCGTCAGCAGTGTGAAAATTCTCGGTGGCTGGACACCTTCGATGGAACTTCAATAAACATATTAGCTATTCATATATCCGATAAATAAGTGGCTGAGTACTGGTATTGGCAGATCGTTGTGAATTATAAATTCTGCACAGAAGTCGTCGTAGAATAATAGAAGCTTCATTCAGACAAGTACCTAAGCTAAAAGCCAGCTTTGATTTCATTGTCCTCCGTCCAGTGCCACTGCAACTTTGAAGAGTACCAGCAAAACGTGTCTGCTCTCCCTCTTTTTTAATATGAAGTAAAAATCATAGCTTTTTATCCATTATTAGTCGTAATATGTATCTCTTGCACACTTTTTAATTTGCTGTTTTAATTGCCAAAGAAATTAGTTTATTAGGTACCTATAATATACATAGTAATAAAATCATTCTACTATTTGTCTTTTTAGTGCCAGCGGATTAAGTGTAATGCATGTAGGTAGGTACCTACCTTACGAAATAATCAATGCATAACAGTTAAGGAATTGGACGTTGTGAATGTGAAACGAAAATTGATAATTAAATCTGGGATGATATTTGTTCTGGAAAGGGATTAGACTGGATCCAGGAGATTTTTCTCTAGCTAAGCGTCAATCCTATTTCAAGATAAGATTCTTTTAATCAGTAAAAATAATAGCTGCGTATTGTACCTACCTAATTATTCTTCAGATGTAGCTCTGCTACGTATGATTTTTATTGCTGGCTATAGGTATAATAATATTAAGAGTGCACAGAGAGCAGAGCACATAAAAGTCAGCTTTTTAGCTGGTATCGGTGTAGCCATCATACATGCGATTATGCGATTCACATCATGCATCACAGCTAAGTTAGCTGCAGATTGTGTTGCACCAGATAGAGTGGAAGTGGACTCTCTCAGCTGCAGCTTAACTTATGTGTGAGGATTATGTACTAACTAGTATATCGTAGAGATATCAATTTGCAGATTTAAGATTCCCAACTATCTAGTGCTTATAATATTATTATATCGTTAGATAAAATGGTAATGGTATTAAGTAGCAGTGCCTTTACCTCAACTTCATCTCAAATTACTTAGACGTCGACTAATTTACAGCTTAGTATTAATAGTAATTACACGTTCCTACCATCGATACGAAACGATGGCAGACAGAGAACATTCATATTCTTCTCCATTTTACTTTATTTTTACATTTGGCTATGCGTCCCATCTTCAGAGATCGTTTATCAGCTAATGAATGAGAATTCTAATGAATCCCGTCCTACCGGTCTGCCCTTCATTCGTTTACCTGCCTCCTGTACTCAGGGTTCCGTCTTACCTCCATAAAATCTCCTTACACCTAAATAATACTTTCTACTTACTAACATTACTATTGCATACTAACTATATAATAAATTATTATAAAAAATATCATTGAAAACTTGACTTTTTTCTAGATACACAAATTCCTTAAAAAATATCATTTTTATAGTGTTATAGTAATTTATATGAATTTTTCAGTACCTATCTAATTTATTTATCGACTATTTATTTATTGACAGGATAATAAATATAATGTAATTATTAAAAAACTCATTCCCATGATTGAGAAACCCTGTTTATGACTGCTTATCTCATACACACATAGCTTATGAGTAGTGTATCTTTAAAGTTGCAGTTATCACAAGGTGAGTAGGTATATAGCTAAGATGATTCTTCTCGAGAATTAAAGTTCGTCTATAACTTCCCTTTTCAATGGAGTAATGCTACCTGCATTCTGGTTGCAATTTGATGATATTAAACATACAAGTTGTGCTGTACAAACATGCTGTTGTATAAACTGTATACACTTCTTACATAATAATTATAATAAAATGATAGAGAATGAGCTATTAAATCGTTTCTTCCATATTAACTCTAACCTATCTACTTGTAGCTAATTGGAGCTAATATTTTATAAGACAACTATGTAAGAGCTATATGCACAGGCATTTGAGTTTGTAAAGATGCTAAACTCCTAATAAATAAGCAGATTCTTAAGAGAAGTTGAGTTTAGAATTTGATTTACGGTTTTGAGTCTGTAGGCACATCATCATAGACAATGCAGAGCTTAATACGGTTGCACTTTCTTTCCTCAAATTAACAATCCAATCAAATGGAGTGCAATTAATGTAACAATTTCAGTGTGGCCCTTGTTTCTCTCATTAGGAACAATAGGAACTCACATGCAGCGTAGCATCATGGAGCTTCTCGTTGTGCACCGGATGGACTCCACTAACTAACTAACATCTGAGTGAGTGAAGAAGAGTTTTCGCAAATAACAAGAACACACCGTCGCGTCATCCGTATGAAATCTTACACTCCACTCGGTTTTAGATTGTGCTGGCGTAATTGCAAAATTGCATTTGTACATGCAGTAGAAAAACAGGCTGAAAATATTATTCCAAAGTCTAGTAAACAGCCGATAAGCGTAATAGGTAGGTACACATTGTACAGATGAGCAGATGATGGCCATTATTCACCGTGTAATACCATCTACATCTTTTCGTGTGCAGATAGCACTTTTTCTTACCTTTGGTGCAAGAAAAAGGGATTAAACAAACAAAAATGCAAGAGTTTTTACATGTAATTTCACGCAATAGCCCCAAATAAAGACAAGAGTCTGAGGGAACTTTTAGCATTTGCTCTAAAGCACAAAAATTATTTAAAAGAAAGGCAATTATAGTGTGCAAGGCTTTTATCGCGAGAAATACAGACACTAAATGCAATTATAGTAATAGAATACAAGAGTCTACATACATTACTGCAAGGATTCTATTGATAGCCGTGTTTAACTTTAAGCTTCCTTGCATCCATTCATTCCATGCAAGGCTAGGCAGACACAACTCAAACTAAAAGTAGTCTCTTTTGTATTTCAATACACTTAATGTTAATGTTGTTGGAATGTACTAAAATCCTATTCTCCTACCTCTGCCGACCTACCTATAAAGTTCACCGAGTACAAACAATTAGCAATGAATTATGCCTATATACGCTTTATTATTATGATAAATTCTGTGTAAAAGTCAATTTTTCCAGTGTAATGTGGAACTGACACACATCTAATTCCATTTTGGCAGAAAAAGTACAGGAGCACTGAAAAATTAACTCATTCAGGAAAGCTTTTGCAGGCAAATGCATCAGAAATGGTTACGCGTTGTCTAGCACCATTTATATCATCCAAGTTCATCCTTTATACAACTAACACCATCCCATTCATGTTTACACAAACAATGTCATTTTTTCTTGTTGGAGATGATTAAAATATCTATCCGCTAAGGACTTCTTCTTCATTAGATCATTCTATTTATTTAATGCACAACATATATTAGAGATTGCTCAAGCAATGCTTCACTCAAAGTAATAATAGTGTGACGGAAGGTCCTAATGGGAAATCATAACCTGCCATATAACCTCAGTTTTTGCAACCATCCTATTTGGGCATCTACAGAAATTACACTGAAATATATTTGAATATTTTCAGAAAAACAACATACATATATAAACCTTATTGTTCCAAAATTTCGATGATTGACGAGATTGCATTTTCAATTAAAAAACAATTAATTCTTTTTGTAATTGTGTATAGATATGAGAGTCTTGATTGGAGGATTGGTTTGTCTGTTCTTGGAATGATAGGTACGCATAGTAATAAGTAACCTATGGTAGTTTTCGGTACAGATGACGTAATGCATGGATGTCCCTTAAGATGAATTAGGATGAAAAGCTGCGAAAGAGTTTTTGCTGAATGTGTTGAGTTGTATGGAAGAAAGACTAAGAAAGAGAAGACACGCTAAGGAGCCTTTCATTTTGACCAGAGCTGAAAGAGTTCAAGTTCGGAACTGAAAAACAGTTCGTTCGTTCAGTTCATTTGAACT
>JABASI010001099.1:0-28175 GCA_019776505.1 Tomocerus nigrus
TTTTTAGACTTCTTAGTAGAGTCACTCACTGAACCTAAATTCTAAATGTTCATACCTAAATTGTTTTCAATATCAATACCAATGTATCAATACTTGGAGGAATACTTTCTGTATTGTCATTGTCCATTGTCATTTGACCTTACTTTTTAATATGTTTGTTTGCCTCCGTGCGTTTGCCACATAATACAGTAATAACATTTTTTTTTGAATTTAGATAAGTAAATCAGGAATTGAAAAAACTTACATTTCCACAGCATAGCATCCTTAATTTTGGACAAATTTTGAAAATTTTCCCATTCAAGGGAGCCTACAGTCGTCGACGAATTTTTCAAAAAAAAAATTCATTAAACGTCAGTTTTAAGATAAATCGGGATGCCAAGATTGCAATTTATGTCCCAATGTAAAAGTTGGTTCGGCATCTGGATGCAGGATCCCAGTTTTTTGCCATCTCTGAAATGAATAATTAAACATTATTATCATAGTTATAATAGTTAACTATAAGACTATAAGCAAATTGTAACAATTAGTTATCATATCAATTTTACATGTTAACATTAAACGTGCATAGGTATAATGCTTGATTTACATTACAAGTAGGTTGGAAAAAAATTTGCATTACAGAATATGAACTAATGAAGTGCCTATATATCGTGTATTAAATCTGACGACAAAGGTTTCGTCGTTAGTTTTTTGTCACTTTTTGTCTTCTTTTTGTACTTATTTTCAAACTCAGTACACGTACACGTTCTATTAAGTTGTAAAGTGGATAGTGGATAGTAGTTTAGATAGTGGATACTTGTTAATAATAAAGGGTTGGCAAAATTAGCACGCAGTCTAAGCCTCAAGGAAGGATTTTAGTGACAGAAAGCTGATCAATAGGTTTCCATTCCTTTTCCTTTCATTGCATTGATATTAATTTTTTGAATAGGTACTAATAATGCTAAATGATATACCAGCACAAAAGAGAGATTTCTTTCGTACTATTTCTTTTGACTTAATGAGTTTATTCAGGACATGAATGAATTAGGGATAATAAGTAAGGTAAAGTTCTCCATTGAATATTGAACCTGGACAAATGAGTTTCACATTTATGTTATCAGTTGAAATAATATTATTCTTTTATGTTTATTTTAATTTAGTACATTGGATGCCTAGATGTGAACACATCAATGAAAAGTTTGGATTTTGATACTCGGTCCCTTATTGCAAAGTAAGTGCTTTCCTTTATTAGTTACGTTTATTCGCATGGTCTCTCAGATCTCTCTGTAATAATAGTAAATTAGATCCTACATGCTAATTGGGAGAATTTTATGCATATTATGTAAATCGTCAAAGGAAAAGAAAACCAAGAAAAGGAAAATGGAATATAATCTGACTTTTATTATTTTCTCAGTATCCCTCCTTGCATTTTTCTTACTCAAGAAAGAAACATTTCTTTTCAAAAAGCATGTATGCAAGGCGTTATTGGCCATTATGTTTTATGTGATTTGATAGTTATTCATTCGCTAACTAACATCATTCTTTCATTTCATAGTATCGTCGTATCAATCGTAAATTGGTTTGAAATAAGTAGTAAATAGCAAATGATACGCTCTTTGTTGTTAGTACTACTTAAAATATTACCTTTGTATTTATGATGTCTCCAATCCCGATCCAATGTAAAAAAAACTATAATACCTAATAGTTTTAGTACTACTGCTAGAGGATTTCTAAGAAATTCAATTTGATTATATAAAACGCCACAACGGAACCCCTGTGCCCTGTCGAGGATTCAACGATTCACAATTGATGTTCTGTTGCGATTGATCATGATTGTATTATTAATTGTGTGAATGGTAAGCATAAGTTTAGTAAATTTGAGTTTGAGTTGTTGGTGGCTGTTGGATTTACTTTTGTATTTTGTTATTCGTAGAAGTAATTTACTTATAGCCCACGTAAATTGTCAATTTTAATCCATTTCTGGTGAAAACAAAAAGAGGCATATTCCCCGAACGAACTATTGTATCTGGGATAATACGATCCTGCCCTAAACTCAAAACTGTCAAAACACTCTATGTAGGCTTTACATTTTACATTTACCTTTCTTCTCATTTCGGAGAAATGAGAACAGTTGTTTACGTTTATTTTCCATACAGTAATGCTGCATTCGGATTTATTGATTCATCTCATTCATCTGTACGTGGAAACTAATAAACTAAGTAGCTTTTTGATGTGCGTGGGTAGTAGGTGGGTAGAGGGTGGTAAGTATACAGTTGCCTTAAGTGCCAATACCAAGTGAGCAGATTAATGTGGGTTTATTTTATAATATTTTGTGATGTTGTTATAAGTTGGATTTTTTCTTTCTTTCAGGGAGTGTATAAATCAAGTCTGCGAAGCTGCCGGCCTGAAGTCCATTGATAGAAAAAGAAAGGTAAGCCTACGAAAACTTACTTTAGTGATATAATAAGTAAAATATTGTTCTGTCTTGCATAATCCTCTTTTCCTTTTATTATTTGCGTCTAAAAGGATCTGAAAAGACTTGACACTACAGTCTTAGTTTAGTGGTCATCTTCTTTGTTGAGACTTCAGACTGTCTGAATCCTGGATCTATATAGGTCATTACAGATGCTTTTACTTTAAGATCAATTTTTCTCATCCATTCCCCAACAGAATGCTTCTGGACTACTATGCTTATTGCTACATTAGTATTTATATGAATGAAAAAGCTCTTTTTCGATGGGTAAATATAGAGGAAAGCTTTTGGGTATCCGGATGAGCAAAATGGTTTTTCTAATTCTAAATAGTGATTTAATGAAGTTTTAGGAGATGAAATCATATTTCTAATCTATTAGATTATAAAGTACCTAGGAGAAGTGCCTAAATAGTTGGGAAAGTATTTTGGACTGAGGGAGTTTGTGTTTATTCTCTACAGTTTAAGGTTTAGCGTAGGCCTAAGTTAGGTACGTGATGGTCTATCTGCGCTGGGCTGGTTTGTTTTGTAGACTACTGACTGGCTGCATTCCACTTAAAATCGATATTCCGTCCACCCACGCAATGGTCTCAATGTACCTACAAAAAACTAATGTTCTTCGTTTTTACTCGTCCTTACGTCGAGTTGCCTTGCTACAGCAAAGCTATTCAGTAGGATCAGAATCAGGACAGGATCTATAACATTCTCTAGCTCAGTCAGTCGGCTCTGCACACCTACAGTTACCTTGCCTTGTATTTAGCATCTACCATGTACGTACTTATTAGCTGAGCGAGAAACTTTGTTAGTTTTGTAGGCTCTGCATTTTCTGGACTCAAGGCAATGTGCCATAAAACTCAATGGTGAAGTCTAACAAATCTTGGATCGTTATATGATGCAAAAAATGATGCGCGGTTTAGATTTCAGACTAAGACTACGTAAACCTTTTGTTGGCTTGTCTTGTCTTTAATTCGGAAATGAGGAAGCCTGTCTTACATCTTAAGAATACAATCCTATACACATGCACTAGTGCACTAGACTCACTAGATAATGTAATAATAGCTTAATACATGAATAAGTAAGCGTACATAGCTGTAAACTTACATACATCTAGGTTTGAGTTATATTAAAACTATTGTAGTTTGTATCTTTGGATGGCATGTCATATTATAACCGTAATTTGGGTTGTTCTCATCGTACCATTGTATGTTATTTACGTAAAATCCAATGAGGCTAGTTCGTATGCATGGAATAAATGGATAGAAAGAGGCAAAAATTGCTATTTTTAGTGAACTTTAGGAACATCCATTAAAATTTACTTACGAGTTTTAAGAATTGTTTACAGGACATTATTATGATAACCTTTAAATTGCTTAGGAGTATGGCTGCTGTTGGTAATGAATCGCAGTGGTATATTAACTGTACTTGTTCTGTTTCACTGTCATTTTGGAAAATATACACTTTTCATCCCGATATGTATATCACGGTTATAACCATCGAAAGTTAGTTGAAAATATTTAGTATTGGGATGCATGTAAACACATCTCTCTCCTCAATAACTCGCTAGCATCTCAATTTAGCATAAATTTTCTAGTTTTTTCAACTCTATAATTTTTTCTATGCCCCACTAAAAGTTTTACTTGCACTTGCACAGCATCGATAGTAAGCGAAGGTTTTTTTTTATCAATCTGTAATTTAAATTCTTGTGGTGATCTGAAGATTTTATAATGTTTTTGCGAGTTATAATTATATTATGTACCTAGGTAGATAGATTTTAAATAGCAAATGAGAGCATTGTCTGGTTTTTATTTCAGATCGATAGACGAGTGGTGAGAATTCTCGGGTTTCGACCAAGACTTGACCACGCTGGCTCCGATGTTCATCTCACCATCACAAGTACCTGCTTAAAACTGACAAGTTTGGATACTGGGGCTATAATTGCGGTACACGACATGCCAAATATCTCATTTGCATCTGGCGGTGATACGGTTAGTTTTCTGACAATAATAATGACTAAATAATTATATACAGTTTTAGTGTACACTGTAGGCTGTAGTAGTGTATCATTTTTATGACCATGAGTCCAGTCATTACAAATATTTTGCAAAATATTTCATTTTGGTAGCCTATTACACTAAAAAACAATAACCTGTATCTGTATTACATGAGAAAAACATTTTTTAACTTACAGACAATGCTGGATTTTGTCGCATATGTAGCCAAAGACTCTATAGTTGGTCGAGCTTGTTTCGTGCTTGAATGTGGCAGTGGACTTGCTCAAGATGTCATTACCACTGTTGGTCAAGCTTTTGAACTCAGATTCAAAGAATATTTGCAGAAAAGACCACCACCTCCTAGGTAAGCAAATGTTACGTAATCTAAAGACTCATGTCATTGATTATGAGTATATAACTCNTACCACTGTTGGTCAAGCTTTTGAACTCAGATTCAAAGAATATTTGCAGAAAAGACCACCACCTCCTAGGTAAGCAAATGTTACGTAACCTAAAGACTCATGTCATTGATTATGATTATATAACTCCTAAATATTATAATAAGTAATTATTAGAGATAGATAATTTTGATTTCTTTGTGTTGTTGGTAATTGAATTTCTGAACTTTTGTACCCTAATGTTCAAAACTAAATGATATAATTTTAGGTTGCCCAATGACGATCCAGAATACTACAATGATCTGCCTGGAAAAGTTCCACCTGATGTTAGCCAGGACAAGAAAAATCAAAGTAGCAATAGTAAATTGGGAAGCGGACGGGGAAAAGAGCCCCCACTTTTAACGTTGTCCGATAAAGGTCAGTTCAATTATATTATATATTACCTTCTTTCAATATTTAAGCTTGCATATGAAAAATAATTCAAGATACGGAGAAATGAATTTTTAACTAGATGCTGTTAATTTTGGGAATTGTGACTAGAGATTTGAATTTAATTTTCATTCAAATACAGATATACACAATTTGGGTATTCTTCGTTGAATTTAACCCAAGGGTGCTATATACACTAACACTAATACATTATGCTAAGGTTTTTTTGTATATTGTATATTTAACCACTTTAATGCTGTTACAGATCTTGGTGTAAACTTAATTGATTTCGAAGCTCCTACTCCACCTGCTTTTGGACCCTCTGTACAAGATAAAAATTTGGAGTCGCTACTTTTGCTTTCCTCTGGTACATCAGTCTCAGTGTCTGACACAACGGTAGTATCAAAGGACAACGGCGTTAGTTCCGGGCTTGAAAACCCGAGTTCTCCTGGACATTCAAGAGATCCCTTTGATATGCGTAAGTCTTTAAAAGCGATTGATACCGACACTGTTTAATTTGCCTTAAATTGGAAATATTATTAGATTAGATTCAATTAGATTAGGGTTAATATTAAAAGGAGCGTATAACATGATTAGCAATATTATAAGCAGTAATAAACAGTGGTACCTATCAAATAAATTCTCATATAGGAGAAATGAGAAATAATACAGACAGAGAATTATAAGCAGGCTTAATTCTTTTGCTCCAATCGAAATAATTACAAATTGCAAACTATTTAGAAGAAAATAATACGATTTATGTGTAGGTATATTAATACATTAATATAAGGCTTAATTCTTTTGCTCCAATCGAAATAATTACAAATTGCAAACTATTTAGAAGAAAATAATACGATTTATGTGTAGGTATATTAATACATTAATATGAGAACAATTTTTTATCTTTTAAAAGCATTTAAAAAATTCAACTCAATGAAAAAAGTGAAAAATGAACAAGGAGTTGCTGTGTAGGAAGAAACTCAAAGGAAGTATAGAGGTGGAGGTAGATGGTGCATGTTTAATGCAGAAGCGACTTCAAGCGACGCAGTAAAAGAAAGTAAGCTTTTTGCGTAGGCGTTCTGGGACGTTGTGTAAAATAGTGCAAATATTTTACAAAGAGTTTCATAGTCTGCTCAGTTTAGGTAGGTAGTGGCTTGATACGGCAGGCAGGCTATTATGTTATCTATTGTATGACAAGTTCCCTTTCCGTAGAAATAGCATGTTTTATCTGAGTAATAATTTTGCAGAACCGTTTGGAAATTCTCTGCCTACTTCAGTCTTGATGTCAGAGGCTGAGCAAAAACAGCAATTACAAGCGGAACATTGGTATCATGGAACGATAAGTCGTGGAGAAGCTGAAGCATTAGTCAGAAATGTACGTGGCGTTTATTTGCTTTATACTATTCGTACAGCATAATTATTTTGGGTTGCATAGATTGCCCTGCTCTTTGTTTTCTTTTAATTGTTAATGGAGGATTGCAAATGTTTTACCTTTGTTGTTGTTTCTGATGTAGGATGGGGATTTTCTAGTGAGAGAATCTCAGGCCACCCCTGGGCAGTATGTCCTCACTGGATTGCAAAACGGGTCTCCTAAACATTTGCTTCTAGTTGATCCAGAAGGAGTTGTAAGTCTTACATCATTTCCACTCAATTGAGCAAAATGCAGCTCTAGGTCACAGTCATGCCATGAAAGTAAATAATATTATATGTACTTTGTATTAAATGTGTTTACTTTTTATTTTTATGCAGGTTCGTACGAAGGACAGAACTTTTGATAGCGTTATCCACCTTATCCGTCATCACAGTGATAATAGTCTACCCATCATTTCAGCTGAGAGTATGGTTCTTTTAAGGCATCCAGTTTCAAGAGTCATATCATCCTAAATAATTTTAATTAGATGCTCTATATTGGATTGTAGTGCGTGAAGTAATTGTTGTAATATTAAGTATGCGCAATCTGTGCAACTACAATGGTCCAAATCCCGTCATTACTTTTGGATTACTTGTAGAGACTATATTTTAGAGTAGGTTAGAAGAGTCAATCCGCTGATTTTGTATTCCTGTAGCGAATAAATCTGGACAATCTGTAGAATGTGTGAAAATAGGTCGACTGTGTGGGTTCAGTCATTCAGTCTCAATCTACCTAATTAATTATTTACCTTTATTTGATAGAATGCCTACACAGTTCAGTTGACTGGCATTCTTTGACTGCCTCTACAATTTGCCTTGTAATCAATAATTTTCTACAGAGATACAGAATGAGCGGATTGTTTCAACTCCACAAACTTCCTGTTGATAAAACCTTTTTAAAATCCTTCTTACCTCAAAGTATTTAATTGTACCGCATAGCGACAATTAAAATGTACCTATACATTTTCTACGTAGAACAGTAGAACCAGATTGGATTGATGTTCAATTTATATATCTACTAAACTATACATTACTAAATATACTAACCTATAACCTGACTGTTTACTTTAATAATGCGTGAAACAATCTATGTTAAGGGTACTACTCTGAGTACCAGTGTACGAACGCATTGGAACATTCTAAACTTAAGTGTTATAGATAGCTATAGCTAGTAAATATTATAGAGATGTTGGTTTGTCTGTCGAAAGCATTTTAACTAAGGTTTCACATCGTGATTTCTTCAATACGAACAGTTCAGACTTTATACCGGTTGATAATTATTATGTATTTTATTTGACTACTCGATCGAACACACTTCGATAATTAATACAAATATACTACTACCTGTTTAAACGGAGTACCTATTCGATATTTTAATAGTTCGTTCAAGACTTCCCTAAGGAACACAGAATCCAGTAAAGATATAAAACTATTTATGTAATAGGTCTAGCATTGCATAATCGATAAAGTATTACACACAACATTTAAACACCAATATTTATATGAACCATAGGCTTAGTACCATATTAACAGTCATATCAATATAACTTGATAAAACTAAAACTATTAAAATGTGGTTAATAGTACTGTCTTTTTAATGAAGGCATATAATATTTACTCGTTATTATTCTAAGTGTAACAAACTTTAATCAATGCAAATAACTTTGATAATTTCTCATGCATGATAGTGCATGAATTCGGATTCAATGTAGATCTATACGAGTTAATAAAAATGTGCAAATTGCAGAAATACTGATGCATTATGCAATTAGTCAGTGGAATTTAGGAGGTCATGTTAAATCTCCATGTCTGTTGTTAATGTAACGTTCCTGTTTAACATCAGTAGTGTGAAATGAAAATTTATAGATAACATCTGTCTATGTTTAGGTGACTAATTAAATTAGGCATAATAATGCGAGAATTTTTAATTAGTTCATTTGCAAGAAAGATAGTTTCTATCTCATCAAATTCAATACGTAATTACTAAAAGGAAAAGTTAGTACAATTCTTAATTCTGCACTATATATTTTAACTGGGGTAGGTACATGTATCCTGACTTTCCTTACTAAGGTATTAAAACTCTATACTCTACTAGCTATACCTGCCAGAAATATTTAAGAAAATAAATCTATAAAAATTAAAAATATTTATTTATTACTCGGGAAGAATCACAAGTTCTAAAAAGCTACGGATACCTCATTTTCTAGATTTCAAACATTTAATTTTACATTTATACCTAGACATTCAGTTTACCGGCTATAGAGCTAAATGACTCTACGGTCAGGTACGAGTACAAAATTGCACAATTAATAAAATCATTGAACATTGTATTTTTTGATCATTGTAAGGTCATTAAAATACAGTTGTCCTTTTGTTTAAAATGCTTTCTAAAAACCAGTCAATTCGATTACGGAGTGTAACAACTTGATAGTATTTATTTTTGTCTCTCTAAAGTTTAGAAACTTTTAGCAGTAAGCGTGTGTCCTATACTTACACTTTCGCAAATACTATACATTTAATATACATTCTATATAATATGTAGCTACTACTTAAAATATTTGCTGATTCTTTGTGTCAAGTCTCGTTATTTATTAAATGATTCTTGTATTAAAATGATGTGGACAAGTGGAATAAGATAAAATTAGTTTGTCCGGTAATTATTAAACGTTGTACAAAGCGTATTTGATATGTACTTTAAGCATACTTATTGTCACCTACAATATCTTATAGGTATGTGTGTTTGTATGAGTTGATGTAACCTATTAACTAACTAATATGGGTAATTTAAAAACAGAATTCGATTGAGCATACAATGTGTTGTGTGTCCATAATTTTGTTTCGTGTTCATTTGATTTATTACTAATAAGTCCAAATCCACATACATTTATAATACGTTAAATATCTGACTGTAATAATATGTATTGTCATTAGAGTTTTGGAATTCAGCTTACTTAACAATTCTGCCTCCCTCAACTTCAGGAAGTAATGATACTATTTGTATGGCTTTATCAATGGAGAGTTTAGTAAACCCCGCTTACTAATTAAAAAATAGCAATGATTGTTGCATAGTATTTATAATTGTTGTAGGTTGTTCTCTGTGTTTATGATATAATATTACTATTCCATAACAAATATGTTTGCCAAATTGATGCGCAGTAGTAAATACCTAATCAATATAATGTGTAGGCGTAGTAGGATCTAGGAAAATAAACTGGAACTGATTGATTAATGACGATATGGACTGCAGTTTACGAGTAGCGTAAGCTTAAATGTAAAAGGGGAATGAGTTATATATGGAGAGTAAACAAATATCGAAATGGAAATATTTTATCCCTGTTTAATTAGCTAGGTTATTTATTCCTATTTATTTTTGTTTTTAATTGTCAAATGCACGTTAAATGGTGCATAGATTTAATCGATGCCAATTGTACTATTCTTTTATTAGCAAAAATAGGAGGTTGTTTTTGAGACTTTTTTGCTAATTAGTTAGTGTACTTGTGGAATATAGTATAATAGCTAATTTTAATCTAGTAAGATTTACTTTTTAAGCTTATAGTATAATTAAGAAATAGTTTACCTAAGGATATAGTTCAGATATTTACGATGTCTTTTTTTTGCATTTGTAAATGAACTATCTATCTAGTACAGCTACAGGCTAATGTGAGAGTAATTTGTAAATAATTGAGGTTAATAAATGTTTATGGCAAAGGTGTCGCTAATTTATTCACAAGTCAGTGGTAATTATTAATTACTAAAGGTTAAAATCGTAATTGTAGTTTCATTGACTTTTCTAATACGTATAATCACAAACAACCAAAATAATTAACTGTGTGCTGTAAATAATGTATTTACTCATTTAAAAACATTTATTAATTAAAATAGGTAATTTATTTGGAAAACACTGACATAACCCTTGAATATGTTTTGCTGATTTAGCCTGTGTGTTTGTAACTTGCTTCTTGATATTGTTGTTACACATGTATAAAAATAATTTTTCAGATATTTGTATTACTTATAGTAAATCGCTGATTTTTGTTCGTAATTTTATTTAACGCCAAAATATATTAGCTGGAATTCATTAGAGGTAATTTGCAGCAAGCTTAGATATTCAAATGTATTTTAAATTAGAAATAATATATGCCTAAACAATTAACAAACGTAATTGCAAAAATAAAAGTTTGAATTATTCTACAGTGGATTGAGTGGAATATTTGATCTTTCTTTATAAAGACCTAATTTCCATTGGAGCAAATATTAGTGTTGAAAAACTCGGCTTTCAGTAAGATCTTATACTCTGAACTTCTGAAGGCACAGAGTATGGCATTATTGTCAATTATATTTTACTAAATAGATATAGCTACAACAATTAAATGTTTAGTTACAGTCAACACAGTAATTATATTAAAATATTATGCAGACAATGCATACCTCTTTAAGATTAAAAAAATCAATGAAAACCATAAAAAGGCACTGACAAACTATTTTCTTTTTTGTATTATTGATGATAAGTTTATCTACTAATGCCTACTAGTATATTTTAATTGATTAAAACTGCTAGAAACACATTATTAACATTTCGTTCACAGAATTTGCATCTATGCCTGGAATCGTTCAAAGTATATTTATTGCTATATATTGAAATAAACAAAATGCTACGTTACATCACGAGTTTCTATTTCATTTTCATCAATTTCCTAGTCCTGTTGCAGCACCGTTTGCCAGACATTTCCATTTATGTGTTGATCTATACATACGCATACTTTCAATTTATTGAGCAATATAGTCCGTTCCGTGTAGCAGAGAAACTGCAGTGTTCGGCAATTTCATGAATTATTCACGCAGTAGGACTTTTATGACCATCAAACTGACATCCTAGAAACTAAAATGAAAGAGCATGATGCGAAAGAATGTAAAATTAATTATGAAACATTAAACATATTATACCTCAGGTAAATACTTTGGTTTATTAATCGTCATTTTGCGACTATGTTATTGCTGTCGTTAATAAAGTTATTTCACATAAATTTTTTGTCGTTTTTCGAAGATTCCTTACACCTTAATTCCTTACAGTGTTTTAAAGGTCAATATCACCATTTTTAATACAACACAAAAGTATCAGAGCACATTTTGGTTAATAACAATTGCAAGTTAACAGTAAGTAGCATATAGGTGGGCATCAATCATCATTATCATCATCATCTTTATCATTTAAATACACATAAATTGCAATAATTTTTTCGTCTTGTAAAAACTGTGATATGGATTTTGAGACTGTCTACATATGGCAGAGTAGCAAAATATTCTTTGAAATCAAAATCTATTACCGGTTTTCATATATTTGGTAGCAAATACTAATCTCAATTTTAACCACACACAATCTATAAGAGTCGATCAGTCGATCTTTCAAGCGATGATTGTTGTGGTAATGATACAAACGAGAAGAGAACAAAAGAGATAAGCAAAACATGCACATTCAGTATAGCTAAATATTCATCTTTGATTTTGTTAACATTGGAAAAAGAACAATGTCAATAATTAATTGAATAAATACTGGCAATATGTATAGAGTCGCTTTTTAAGAACGTATCGCTACGATTAATTGACATTAGAATTTTGTATTGTCAATTAGGATGTGATATCATGAAGATGATATTATACTCAACTGTGTAAACAATAATTTATTTACGACTATATTTATGCAATTCGTACGTCAAAAGGATGCGGTATCTGCAATACGGATTCTAGATTCCAGCTATCCAATTAAGTTCACAATAGAATAAGAAATAAAAATCACGAGCTATAGTAATTACTTAATTAGCTATCATAATTTTACAAAATAACAAGCTACTGATGTAGACAATGTGGAGTAAATAAAATTGCATCTTTCTTACATATTAAATGTACAATACTATCATGAAAGTTTACTTTATTAAAAATGTGGCTCTGTTTGTTTCATTTACCTACTCTCTGCTTTGCGCAGAGATAAGAGGAACAAAATTGTGTGTACATATACCTACTACCTACTACTTTTTATGTTTTTGTTGTTTGAAAAAGTATATACCTACTGATTATGAATTATTATCACGGATTAGTCGATTAACTCGTTTAAAATTGTTAAGTAATAAAATTCTTAGTTAACAATGAATTATAGAACATAGGTACTTAAAGCATTTTAACCATTAGCATTCTTAGGTAAATACTATATGCTTAATAAAACATTTTCCACAAGCAAGTCAGTATTGAAAAATTACGCAGGCACACACGCAGAAAACAATCCTTGAACAGGATTTATAATAATAATAATATTTCGTTTACTTAGCACTGGATTAGGTATCGAATTACTTCCCAGTATAAAATCAAAATACACTTGCAAAAGTATAAATCCTGAAAACAAAGTGAAATTAAAAATAATTGCAACAAGCGTACGTCACGTCTCATCTACAGTTCGTTTTCCGTGAATTGTAAGATAGTATAAATGGACTAATCGTCAATGGACCCATTTTAAATAAGAATAAACAATGAGTCACCTTATTGTTTACTCCATCCAATAGTGCATGCAAATTTTCACTATTGTTCATTATTTCACGAGTTTGTCCCTTTTTAACTTGCTGTTACATAAATAGAATGGATATGAGGATATTGCTGATTTCGGATTTCATAAAATTCCAATGCTGGAAACACTGCACATTCTCACAGGAAGGAGACCATACGATACAGTTTCGGTAGTGCTAATTTAGTCCATTAAAACTTAATTTTTGGCGAGATAGTACCAATTGACCTTACACAACTGTACATGAATTGTATGAAAACCATTTAAGTGTCATGCAGTATCAGTATGCGTATACCATACAAGTAAATATGTACCTATTTAAAGTACATGTTTACGATTTTCCACACTATTCTTATATAGTATAATCTTTAAAATCGTGAATATAACAATTGAAATTATCTTAATAATACTTATAATGCTTTATATGTTGACAATGAATCCATTATTGTAACCAGTATAATAAATTGTATTAATAAAACTAATTTGGTATGATGATGCGGGTTACAGTAAAGACAAACTTGCTAACAAAGTTAAGTAACCTATTAGTAGATTACTGTCAAAATTAATAGATTTATAGTGCCCCACCCACTTTATTGGTAATTGGTTTGACTTCGTTGGCTGGTCTGTAAATAGGCAAAATTGTAGGATAACGATCTTTAGCGTTGCGTGCGATGGTTCCGTTTCCAGTTGGGTTGTTTGAGTCGCGTAACGGGTATGTGGCTATCAGAATGGGAAGCTGAAGCTTTATTTTCTTGTCGAAGCTTTTCGGACTAATTATAAACTGTAAAAAACCAACAGACAACGTTACTTATAATTTGTCAGCAGAATGTATCTAGATTTCACTAATGTAGCCAAATGTGTCGGTCTTACCATTAAATCATATTGAATACGAATTAGATGGCATCCTCGTAAATTAGTCGGAGGAAGTGGTGGCACAAGTAATTTCTCGTTAATCCATTCATCTTTATGTCCTCCCTTGATTTTCCCTTTGGACATTGTCGATAACTCCCGTCTCTCCGTTTGCACTACTTTACCCCTGGCTGTATACTGAATCGTCTGTAACATAAAAATCACGCCATTTAGCACATTTCAACAATTGCTGAAGAGAAGTTCAAGATAAACCGATAAGATTCAATTTTCAGAAATGTCATTTCCAATTCCAGTAATAGAAACATGGCGCCAAGTCAAATACATACATACATAATATGCACAAGTTGTTTAGCATCAAAGTTATCAGTTATCATGCATGTGGATCAGTTGGACAAAAATTATAAATAATTTAGTGGTATCCGTCATGCAATTTGTTTTACAAATACTTTTAGCAAAGCGACGGTAATAAATCAATTGTGCAGAGATGCGTAATAGGAAACGAATGACAAGATGGACAGATTAAAATAGAATAGAACTATACAGATGTAACTTTGTAATTAAGGGTTTCGAAACATCAGCCAGCACAAAAGAGCTTGATCTGTTAAACCATCACATCCGTATTTTAAGCATGCATATATAAAGAATCCTACACAAGTAATCTGCTCAATTTCACATTGTAATTTTTTAGTGAATATTAAGCAAACCTTCGCTTTATCAATTTTTGAAGCATTATGGCAAATAAAAACGATATTTTTATTAGAGTTTGGGTGTTCACTAGTGCATTTTCTATTTTCCTGATTCATACATCTCATTCTCAAAGTAAATTATAGTACACATAATTACTTGTATTTTCTATCCATGATTTGTGTACTTATAATTTGGAATATCTCCGTTTCGTTCTTACAGAAACATTTGGTTCATATCGCAGCACTACAACTATTTCTTCCTTTTCTGGAATTAAAAAAGGCACTGATTCGCAAAATATCATTGAAGACCGTGATGATAACAAGAACAGTAAAACAACTGCGGAGAAAAACAAAGGAAACAATAAAACTGTCACTACTACAGAAAAACCCCAGAGTTTAAATAAAAATAAGAGTATCAAAAACGGGGGCAAGAATGGGACAAGTTTCAATTTGAATAATAATTATACTACAACGGAAGGATATGGTGAATTTGAATACAACTCAACAGAAAATTCCTCAAGAAATAGCACTACCGACGACAAATCCTCTATTCGTATGATTGGAGTAATCGGGAAAAAGGAGTTCTACTACTCAGATCAAAATGTAATCTGCTACTCCCAAAATGAAAAGAAATAGGTTCTGTTTTCTGATGCAATATTAAAGTTCAGTTTGTACTTTTTAATTTCCTAAACAGATGAGGTTTGGAGGGGCAATAGAATTTTGTCTAAGCCACAATATGACTCTGGCAGCAATAGAATCCGAATTCGAAAATAACTTGGTAAAAAATTTCTTCGACTCAGTAGGTAATTACTGGCGATTGTAATATGCACTGCTAATTATACAATTAACTATAAAGAGATTTTCACAAATTTCAGACAATCATAAGCACGGATGGTTGGGAGCAACAGACGGATTTTCAAAAAAGGGAGAATTTCTATGGATGAAAAATAGGGATCCCATTAATTATGTTAATTGGGCAGACGGCTTTCCGAAAAGTGAAGACAAATCAAGTTGCATTAATTTCAATGGGGGAGAATGGAAAAATTGGTCTTGTGACTATTACGGAACCGAAAATTCCGCAGCATATATTCGCCCCATCTGCGAAAAGGAAGCCTGATCATTTTCAAACTTTTACAAAAGGTATTTCGAGGATATTGGCCAATTTCTGGGGTCCATCCTCTGATAGTTATATCTGATGCTTCCTAAGCCAACAACTATGTATGTAACCTAATTATTTTAATGAACATAAGATGTTACAGGTGTTGGATTAAATTCTTTTACATCATCAATGATTCAATCTCAATCCCGAATACAGGAACCTATTTTAATTGTCTAGCACACACATTATGCATATGCACTGAAAACTAAAAGGAGGAAATATCTAAACATTTGAAGTGGATGTTTATGATTAATACCACATCCTAATAACATGAGAAAGATTATTAAAATAAATATAGAGTAATAGATATGAACGCTGCTGCATTGTCCGTAAATTGTCCGTTTCTGGTAGTATGACTATTACCTGCAAAATCTCCAGTTTATGTCAAAAATACATTATCTACCGAATTCATTTTATTATTGTGAGATAATCGCATTCGCTACTTTGAACTCAATAAACATCCTGTGGTAAAGTACTTTGCAAGAAAATAATATAATGGTACCTAAACCTAAACTTGAGTACCTACCTATATAATATGAAGCTATAAAATATATATACCTATAATTTGATTCGATACAGGATGCAGGATGCACATTATAAATTACGCAATAGGTAAGGTCAACTTACTTCAGTAAGGAGTGCTTGGGTGGATTTGATAAGCGTTCGACTTCGATTATTGATAGAAGCCCAAATGTGTATTTTCTCTCCAGGAATATACCCTCCTTTGTCCAGACGAATTCTACAGCTAACAACTCCTGGGGCACAGCTTAGTCCAATCTTATGCTCGATCTCACAATGAAATGGTTGCTGTATTCAAGTGAGGAAATTCGTTATTAGCCAGTTATTTATAGTTTGTGTTATTTCCCGGATGCGAATAAATCCTCATATCATTAAAGGCAAAAAACTCAGAAAAGAGCATCAGCTTCATCTTCTCATAATTACTACATGATAATATAATGATAACTGGATACTGCATATATAGTTGACTTACAACAAGGCATTGCACTGATTTTATGTAGCAATGGTAGAATGGTACCCTTGAATCGTAAATAACATTAGGGCCCATATTCTTAATACAAAAATTTCGGAAAACTCCCACTCTCACTCACCCTCTCACTATTAAAACACAGACAAAATGTGAGTGGGAGGGGGAGTGAGAGTGGGAGTTTTCATTTAAAGAATATGGGCCTAGGTAAGGTTCTAATATTTATTCTTAGTAAGCTGGCATAAAAATTGAAACATTTCACTCTTTTCCAGTTTTTTGAAAAATGGGAAAATAACAGAAATAGAAATGTGGTTATCTTACAGCAACTACGGATGGTTCCAAATTGAGATCAATAGGACTCATAACAATAAAAACTTGCTGATTTTTATGAACGAGTCCGTTCGGCTCTCGAAGAGCAGCTTTACAAAAAAATTGAACCCATCCATGCTTTCCAAGGAATGTAGAAGGTAATCCTAAGGGAAGTCCCAACTTGAATGGAAAACTGTGAATTCCCGGTGATAGCAACACTGGCCCTTGACCTACGAACACAAAAATTATCTCCTTTAGAAACTTATAGTTACTAAATTAAGGCATCAATATTTTTACATAGATTTTCGCAACATAAAAACTTATTCATTCATTTTAGGAAAAATAGGAAAAAGCAAAAGAGGATGACAAGTATATAAGGTGCTTGGAAATCTAATAAAGTATATAAAATTAGTATTAGTTAGAGTCTAGATCTTATCAACCGATTGTAAATCCAATCAATGTTGTTAATTAAAAATGCATCTGAATCTGTGTTGTATTGTTCTAATTATTCTACAGATGAGCTATTATTAGTGTTTAGTGCAAACAGATAGTAAAGTTCACATTTAATTTGCAGATGCAAATGATGAGAACTTGCTGTTATAATAATAACAGGATTAACGTTTTATTTCATTTAGTCTTAAAATTAAAATAATATTATATTAACAATTATTTACCAATTCCATGTAATTATTATGCAACAACATTAAATTATGAAGATTATGCCACACTCTATAACTTAATTGTAACGATACTAATTACTTATTGTAATTTTGTAATTAAGATGCTTAGTAGGTTAGTAGTTTGCACGATAATACTAAAGCATAAAGTTTTCTCCTGTTCGTCAATTTCTATAATGAGTTGCGTAACTCGAAAGGATGGTGTGCACAAAATAAATATCCGGCAATGTACATAAATGCCAATATTGAAGCACAAAATCCACTTTCATGTTCGTCACTTCACTCAGTGCATAACTATTACGTTATGTAAATGCAATTAAGTATATTTCACTTCTTGTAACATAGCAAGAATAAAGTGGAGTAGACGTCGTAGCTCTCATGTAATTAACATATAATTAAGTCTATAGCATACAGGAAACGAAAACGTTGCTCTTACTGTTTTAGATTCATTGAAAAGGTAGTTAAATGTGAGGTACTAAGCCTCCTATTCAAGATGCACCTTACTAGAACTTTTAGATTAGCTAATAGTAAATATTTGCATATAGAATTGCTTGTATAATTTTGCATGTAAAATGTTAGAGCACGCTATGCGCTAATAAACGTTATTTTATTGTTACCAGCATTTAGAGGTTCCCTTTATTATTCTTATCTTGTGTAGAGGATGTTTTTATTATAGGTCCTAGCTCTGGCAATTCTGTTGATCCAGAATTACAAGGCATAACATATCGTTACTTAAATAATATGACAAACTAAGATGGTTTGACGGTTTACATGCCTTTAGATGGGCTCAACAGCAAAATAACGGATGCTTTTATACAGAACAGAGATTTTCTTTGGCAGGTTTCAATGGAATTATTACACATAACATTATTCCAACTAGCCTTGCATGATTATAAGCACAAATACAGATATAATGACCCCTTTTACACATAAAACTGCCAAAAGGTCCAATAGTTGTTTTCCATTGAACTCATAGTCTTCAACCTTAGCATGAGCTAAAACCAACAGAAAACAAATAGCACTAACTAGGAAATATACATAGGACTTGTTTCATCCACAAACTGACAAATATCTTCATGAATACATCAATTTTGAATATCGCCACGAAAACTTTTGAAGAAAACAGGAATCGAATACAAAAATCAGTATAAATAATCGACTCTTACCTAAATGTGTTTGTTTCGAATGCTTCCTTGCAACAATGCAGGTAGTCTGAAATCTGAAATTACCTTTGGTATTTTGGCTTTGGCATTGAATTTGCAGATTATATTTATTGCATTTTTGTTAATAATCCCGAAAAGGACCGTAATGCAAATATAGGTACCTAGTTAGTATTTTTATTTGTAAAAGTATGTACCTACCTGCGTATATATTGTGTAGCCTAGTTTAAATTAAAGTATTTGGTTAGCTCCCGTTTTATATGTATATGAGCATGACAAATTATTTAAGGCGACATGTGAATGTCACACGTGTCCCAAGGAACATGGAGATTATAAGCTTATTTAAGTGATGCATTGTTAATAAACGTTTGGATAAGTTTGGTGTCTTTAGTGTAGAGAAGTAGAGAGTCTCGGCACAAAGAGTGCCACTTAGAAAAGGAACATCTACCTTCAATTCAATCCCACGATAGCTTATCTCCATAAACATTTTACGATAATCTCCTAATAAAGACAAGCTCCAAAATATAATAACCCTTTCGTAATGTACTGACTGATGTACGCTATTCTAGTAAAGCATTCGAAGTAATGGATGCATCAGTTGCTGATTGAAAGCTCAATGTAAGCGTTACTTTATTATAATATCTCTGTTTAAGAGGAGTAAGAGCCACTATACCAAAATATAAGGCTTTTATCTCTGATGCCACAGGTGCGGAATAAAAGTACAGGGTAGTCAATAGAAAGTGCTAAGGTGCTAACTCATTATTTATTTGCACAAAACAGTAGAGCTAACTGTATTTATCCCATGCATAGCCACTTTCACGCAGATAATTAAATGAAGAAGCTATACATTTAAAATCCTTCAAGACATAAGCCTATATGGTCATGGATTTCTTGCTTGATAAACAAACTAAAGCTTATAAATGTACAGCATTGCTGTGTATGATGTTCACTAAAGTATAATATCCTACCTTCATATCTTTAATGAAAGTTAGTGTTGATTGAATATTATCCTGAATTATTTCTCTCTCTCTCCAATTACTTCTATATTAAAATATCTGCGAAAGTTGAAGATTGAAGAACAATGCAATGGTTGTTAATTTAAGAGAATCACAATCGTATTACAGGAATAATTTATTAATTTTCCTATATAAAACTGTTTCTGCTACTATAATTCATGGGTTTGATTTGACATTTGGATTGTTTTACTTGATTTTGATTTAATTTTGTGATTTACAACTTTCATTAGCTAGTTTTAAAGCTTTTTGTCAACCCTGTAGACTCTTTTTATGCACATATGTTTTATTATATTGTTATTTCTTTATTTCGCAGCTAATGCTTTTAAGTTTCAAAAAGGTCTCTTTACAAGTTTACAAGTAAGGAGATTTGGGTCACTAGCATTTGTTACAGTCTTCCGACGAAATTGCGCAATGTTTACTTTATCCCTAACTATGAGGCTATTATCACGTATTCTACCTACGACCTCTGCATAACTTTTGCCTTTGCTCTCTTAAAACGTGTAATGGCTAATAAGAGCATTTTGCATATAGGTATATAATAGCTAGTAGGTAATTATAAAATGCACGAAAATTAAGATTCCTTGAGCCTAAATAAAAGGCCTAAGAGGGAAAGGCCATTATTATAATAAGAAGCAGAAGGATTGGAAAATTATACTTGTAAATAAATGGTACACAGTATTATTACATAAACATAATTTAAATTGCATTCTGTAAACATTGTGTAAAATACGTAGGTAGAATTCATTTAAAACTAATGACTCTTTCTTTCAAGTCTTCCTACAGCCTATAGTCATTTCTATTTATTACTTGTAATTAGACAAATAAATTACAGTACTGATAGAACTATTGTTTTCCAATTTCCTGATGACTTGTCCTTTGATCAAATTAGTGGCACTCACTACATACTTTATTATAACAATACCCTTTTCCTTGCAATAGCTACCCTGAAAAATTATTAATTATGCAAATAAAGGACATGACAAATACTTAATCGTTTTTGCATAATGTCCTCTGCAGAGTCACCAACTAATAAGCATTGGATTTTATGTTGTGGATATATGGACAATATGATGCGTGTATCTGTAGTGCATGATGAACTAGTGTTAATACCTTGCGGTGTACAGTGCACAACAACATTTGTCTAGTAGTTTTATCAAATAGGCGTGGTCATTCCTTCATGCATTAGGAATAATCACTTTGAATTCAAACTCCTTCAGTGACAGACAGTGACTACTGCTGCACATAAGTTATGTATAGGCAAATAAAGCATAGCTATCGAAATGCCAATGCTATTGAGAACAAGTGTGCTCTTGATGTGCCCACACTGAGGAGCAAACTAATCAACTAATACATTTTAGGTAGATACACATAAAATGTCAAGATCTTCTTTGTTGTGTTTCATTTTCGATTTCTATCAACTTGTTCACTTTCTTATCTTTGCTATATTTATGAACGAGAACTAGAAGTTTTAGGCTTTCTGTATCTAGAAATATTAATCTCCTCACGCTAAACATATACTCGCGTTACATGCATAGACAAGTTAAATATTCTAAAAGTTAATATTAATTTTATGTTGTCTGATGCGTAGGTAATATCTAGGTATGCAAGGTAAGGGCAGGACTAAATAAGCATGTTTAATATTCTACAGATACTATTATCAGCTATACAATGGCAATGGCACTAAGTTCTGTAGGTTAATAATTTACAATTACTACGGACAGTATTAGAATTTTATATCTACTTCATTGTTAATGTTAGTTATATGAATAAATATATGAGGTAGGGAGTTGAGTGTTATATATTATGCTGACAGAGGGCAAACAATTATAAGAAAGAAGTCAGACCTGGTTCTCCAAGAAGTCTCATTCGAAAATCGATGTAATTCTCTTTGTCATAGAGGCGTTCCTGACCTCGGCTCCGAAGTCGAACACATCCTTCGCCCACGACATGGAAGTACAATCCTAAAGTATAAAGAAAACACTTTTAGCATTTTTTTCGTTATTGAAAAAGTCAAATTGCAATTTGATAGGAAAAGCAATGTGGGAGTTAAGAGAGTTATACATAATAACATACTCTAATCAATCCATATTATTCTATATTCTTCTGTGTAAACAATTTAGCGATGAGTATTAAAGAAATATCTATCGTATATACCTATACACTTTCAGCGTAGTAAATTCTTGATGTTCAGAGTGCATTTTCAATTAGTATCGTTTTCTTTTGCATTATAGCAACATAATAGATAGTTAGCATTAGATAAGCTCTTTTTGTACCATTTTTAAATAGACGATTATAGCTGGGATCTTATACAAAGCTATCATTGTACTTAGAAGAGACAAAGAACACTAATCTCAATTCCTTAAATAACGAGAACCACCCAGTTTCATATTGAGGAAAAGTATGATATACCTTCAGGCTTTGATACATTTTTTACACAGATACCTGATTTCAGGCAGATTATATACGTCAGGATCCTCAATGACATTTTGGGTAGCTTTGTATTGCCCAATGTTTCAAAATATCAATATCATTGTGTTGCTCAATAGTTGTTGGGAATACAATAGTACATATCTAAACTCTTTGTACACCTATGTTGATATTCGAGATTAAGTTCAAAATCGACATGATAATAATATGCTACTGCATAGCCCCACCGACATTAATCATAGTAGCACTCTCGCTAGACTAATTGCAACTTAAAAACATCAAGTACACATGTAAGCAAAAGATCATTATTTATGCAGGTGAATTTCTGTTTACTAACATAGGTAACTTAAAAATGGATGCCTAATAAATTCTAAATATCTTTCCATATTATTCATGAGTTGCATAGTAGGTAGTTGTACACAATGAAGCATTGCATATAAAATTGCTCATGTCCAGTTTGAATAAGTATGTGATCATGTACGTGACACAATCAGTGTTCTTATGCATTTGGCATTTCATTTTTCACTCACCTCAGTCAGACAATGACAAATGACATCATTATAATGGCACATAGATCTGACAAAGCCTACCTTTTAAGTATACAATTCCAAAATGTAAACGAATACTTATTTCTTATTAAATAATATCGAAATAGAGACTACTATATGCATTACAACACTTAGAATGTCACATTTTGTTAATGACTGAGTTATACATAATGTACAAACCACACAGACAGACGAACAGTTTTAAACAATACAATGATAAAGGTAGGTATCCTGAATAGTAAATGAAATGCTAGGTACCTATTTATCTGCAGTTAATATTAATTTTACGGGCAATCAATACAATTTGTGTAATTTACTACTATTACTCTGCTGAACACCTTGATAAACTTTCCAAAATCAACTAGTGCTAGGGTTATAACTTATAAGTAGGCGTAAATTATGTAGGCATCATAACATGAGCTAGTTTAGTTTGCTACACTTTTACTGTCATTTTTCCACGATGAAGAGAAACTTTAACCAATCCATTATGCGCATATAACTTCTGATTCTAATTCTCCTTTTTCGAAGCATTTTCTTATTTCTTGCCTTGTTAATAATAATAATTCTACCAAATATCAATCGAAACAATTTCTTTTAATGCAATATACCTAGTCCTTTTTAGGATTTAATGGCAGAGAGAGACAAGACAGCTAGAAATATCTAACATTGTGCATTTACTTTATTTCAAACTAGCATGCATACCGATGTCCATGTTTGTAAATTTATACAATTACATAGCTACCTATAATAGCTTTGTTAGTAGATATAGTTCATGTACCTATGTAGGTAGTTTACTGATTGAGTCCACCAGTAATATTGCCGGATACATTTTATTGAGCGTAGTAGAATAGTAAACAACAACAACAAAAGTTAACTTTTCTATAGTTTACATTCATAAAATCCCGTAAACTTAATGTATTATATCACTGTCGTTAATAACATTGATTATTTTTTATAATGGTACCCGTTTTCCGTTAGTTGTAAACTACTCACGGACTTTTTCATTTGAAATATGGATGTACTAGTTACATAAATACATGCCTTTGTATTATAGTAGGTACCTACATTAAGTACAGGTATTGCCTGTTCACATATTAAGTTTTAATTAAGATTTATAAACTAGATCTAAAATACCCAGAGCTATTCCACGGGTAATATTTTACTAAATTACTACTATCTTATTAATACCTGCTGCTAGTAAGCATGTAGTAGAAAATTGCAAATTATTCTAGTAAAGCATATACCTACATCTTCATGTAAATTTCAGCATTAAAACATGCATAGAAATAGTAATATAGATATAGGGGTGCATTGTTTGTATGAATATATTTTAACTTGACACTGTATCAGTGTTAATGTAATTTGAATGACGCTCTGAGCATTAGTTCCCACGCAGTAAAAACAAATGGGAAAAAAGTGCTGATTTGAAATCGCAATAATTACTTCATTTGATATAGAATGTTTCAGGCATTAATCATGGTGAGGGTTAGTATAGACACAATGGGTACTTTGTGTGCATTAATAAGTTAGAGCACCTTGGTATCTTTATGTCCTTACTTAATGCCAACGTTCACCTTTGAGATTTTTGACTTGGCTGAATGAATATAAATAATTTTTGATATTACTACAAAGAGCACTTTAAGAGGAGAAAAGAAAACTATTTAAGCTAGCTGTATACACAGAAAAGCGACGAACTACAATAGAAAGGTCGTTAAACTTTACTGTGGTGTACTAATTACAAATACGGGAACGGGACGTAATAATTCAAGTGAATCACCCCAACCAAGACAAATGTCCGATTGTCCAATGGAAACGGCACAATACCCTCTGGGTATCTGTAGAAATTTTATTCACAAAAGATATTCCTGTGACACTATAATTCAATGCAGTCGATTATGCAATGCTACCATATAATATCTGCGAATACTAATAGTGAATTACCATAGGCATTACCTAAGCTATCCACCTGTTGATTACATGTTGTATACACACTCTATAGTTATATATGACGTAATAAGGTGTAATAGTGTCAGCACATGTATTAGCTATCGAATATTATTTCCTTACCAGCAAAGGGTGTGTCATCTTCTAGCTCAACAAGAACTCTTCCGGTGAGAAACTGACCGGGGAAATAAAGTAAACTAGGGTTGTCGAACAGAATTAAAAACTTCAACAGTTTTCTTGACATTTTTTATAGTTTTAGTAGACTGGATCTGTGTCAATCAACAAACCTTTAGAACCGTTTTCAAGTAATGAGGATAATGTTATAATGATATGTTTACATCTGTTTTCTATTGTGTTCTTATTTTAAGATAAGAAAACTGAAACAATGAAACAACTAGCTTTATTTATGTCGCAGAGATATTAATTACGTTACGATTGTAAATGTAGTTTATTAAAAAGGTTTTTGCTTGACACTTGATGACAAGGCTTTTAGCACATCACATTAAAACACTTAAACTGTCCCAATTTTCTATTATGAACACGTCTTGGAAAAAATCAGTTGTAGTTCAACAGAGCATAGAGTCTAAGTTGGTACACTATGAGTTACATCACTTCCAAAAAAAATGTATTTGAGATTATCGGGTTATACAATTTTATAATTGTCTAAATATCTGATTTTGTGCTCCAAAATGCCAGGAAACGAATATTTCAAGTTTTTTCTGACAAAAAACTGAAATGATGTTTTCAAATTTTACAAATTCGGTTTGAAATGGAAAATTGTATGCGATGACGATAGTACATTTGTAACTGGGAAAAATAAGTAGAAAAATAAAAGTACGTTACAGTACTGGACTAGACGAAATCATGTATGATGATTATTGATGATGTTTACTATTTACTGTATGTTGTTTACTGCTTAAAATACTGTTTACTGGTTCACTTCATTAACAAAAACAAAACTGGTTTTGTAGAAAAATGTGTGAGAAGAAATTAAGAAATTACACAAAGTTTACAATCTTCTTCTCTGCAAGGTGCCTTGACTATTGCGATTTCATGTGTGGGGTAGCTATAAGGAATTTCCTTTCTTTTTATTTACAGATGTATTGAGTAGGTATTTAAAGTATTGTGTGTATGTTTTTTTCTTGCTGTGTATGTAATCTGTAATTTGAAGCACCACTGGACCAGTAAAAATTTACTTTAATACTGCGAGTAACAAATTCAGTCAGTTTGCATCGAATTGCTTTATTCTTTAATCCAAAGAGCTAGTAAGTGTCTTAGAAGGACGAAGAATTATAGATAAGACATTATCAGAAGTATATTTATAAACGTACAGCACACCTTAACTTGATTTTGCCGAAATCGTTCTAACACGGATTTGAAATTCTAAAACTTGTAGCAGATCAATGAAGAAACGAAGAGTGAAATCGAAACCTAACCACTGTGCAAATACATCACGTTGCTCTTAACTAAAGCTAAGTAAATCTTACTTAACGATTAGCCAACACTTAGTAAATAATTAAAATACTTTCACTAGTTATTTTGATGGCGAGCCTAAGTTGCTATAATGCTCGCAATAATAAAGATACCTATAATATAATCTGAGCAAGAATATTATAAGCCTTTTTTGCCTCCGCCTGCTACGGTGCCTCTGCCATGTATGGTGCTAGAGAACTAAAGGCTTGTCCTATACTTACAATTAGATTCTTTCTATAAAATCTTGGCATAGGTACCTTCAACAATATTATTACACCTACTAACTACAGACAGAGTCAGGTGAGAGGTGTATTCTTCTATTGTTGCATGTCATGCAGTATCCTATACCTGTTTGTAGCTGCAGTTCGACGGAGAGAGAGTATGTGGTACTTTGGTTTGGTACCTGCTATGCAAATCCGTAGGCTCGATCGACATGTCTTACAAAGCTTCTCACTCATCTGTCATATGCACATAAATCCTCCTCTTTAAGATGTGCATGCACTGTGTAAACATATTTAACATTAAAACTGATATGCACAGTACGTAAAGACAACGGATTTTATAATGCATATAAAGGAAGTCATATTGAATTTAAATGATCTCTAGTTTTCTCACTTTTCTATCAAGAATTATGTTCTTGTACTTTTAGTACCTATACTATACCTATGTGTGTAAGCAAACTTACAAGCGATTATGTACGTAAACTGATCCCTTCTCTATTGATATCAAATTAATATTCGTTCCCCATTAAGTTTTTCCCCATTTTTAATAGTCATTTCCCCTTCTTCTCTAAAATATTAAAAGCCTATACGACGGGGTCTGATCATTGAAATTGATACATATAATTTCAGAATATGTTATCTGAACTATGAACTCTACTTCCCTGTATATAGCTACAGGACTACATAGTATTGATAATTACTGGTGCATTTTACCATGAATGTTTGCATTTGGTGCTGACAATATTATGTTTACATTTATATAGATTGTAGACTTTTCCCATGAATTGATCATAATATATCCACTTTTATGCTTATGAATGATATTTTAGCTATTATGGACAATTATTTAGCCAAACTTAAACTATTGGTGTGTGTAGAATAATATAAAGCAATCAAAAGAGTTAGCTAGTTTGGTAGAAGGTGCAGTTTATGAACTGATGTTTTGTTTATTCAGTAGTTTCTGATTCGTGTCAATTTCGTCCATGTCCACTGTGAGTCTCTAGTCTCTATTATTAGGTGAGTATCCCGGTAAACTTAGGTTGCATTCCTTTGATGAAAATGAAACGTATTCGAAGTTTGTGCTGTAAATGAAAAGATTAGCTGATGTATTATAGTTATAATAATTAAAGCTTTTACTCCAATGTCACGCTCATATCATACTACATAAATTGAAGTAATAGGGGGTCCTAAAGAAACAAATTGGACGGATATGGATTTTATTTGACGATCTGCCGATCTCAGGTCAGGTCCTATACCGAATTCATTCGGCATAAAATTCAGAAAGTGATTCATACTTTCATACTGTAAGTATATCATACATACCTAACTTATTATAATAATATATTATGTTTCTGCATAACAGATAACACATTTAGTACAGGGCCGGTATTCAATAAGAAAAAATCCGTTGCTGAGCAAACATTTTGCTCAAAATTTTGCTAAAAATTGTCCAGAACTTATTCAATATGTGTC
>JABASI010001100.1:0-28158 GCA_019776505.1 Tomocerus nigrus
TTGCTTTTGTTTGCTTTGCATTTTGGCAGCATTCGCTCAGCTGGATCAATCACAGTCAAGTCAACTCAACTCTGTCAGATTCAAGTTTAGTATGTTGCTGTCCTAAATGAAAATATTGTGTCTCTATACAGAAATTATATATACGAGTTATACTAAGATTGCTTCTGTTTAGGTACTTACTACTAACTACCTCTCTCTATATGTAAAAGATAATCATAATAAATAACATACCTTGGCCATAGATATAATAATAATATACACTTTTTATATTCAATAAATACTTATATGTATGTACATGTAGATGAAAAGTGTAATTTATTAAAGTTTACAGCTCCCAACGAACTAAAACTGGTCTGTAAAATAAAAATGTTGGATTGGTCGCTCTGTTGCGTTGGTTCGGTTAGCTTGTCATGTCAAACTCATACCTTCACTTTTATAATATGTAAGTTCAGTAGATAAGAGAGTATAATAGAATAGTCTAATGCACTCCATATTAGATCATGCGGTCAGTAAGAATATTTCCTGGTTTTCATAAAACCTACATAATAATAATGTGCCTCTGCTATGTACTCGGCTAAACGACCCACCACAACTTCTCTCTCACTATTTACATGTTCTTATTAGATATATTATTATTATCACTTATTATTACATCCAATAGCATACGATAAGATACACATCATCGTCCGTCCATTTACCTAGCTATTACAAAATATTAGGACGCAATATCTAACCATTATAACGCAATAATCCAAGCCACGCTTCCCTCCATTCCCTCCTTTCGCCTCATTGTGAGAAAAAATATCGAGAAAAAATATCACATTTTCTTAGCAGCAGCAGCAGCCCATAACCAAGAACAGGTACTTTACCTTACCTCTCCTCCTCATACTCCCATTTCAATGCATAACACTACTACGCCTGTCATCCCATGTCAGCAAACACATTTATTAAACAACCAACAAAGATCTCATAAATAAATTCCTACATCTTATGTAACTCACATTCAATCCAGAACCCTAGAAATCTTGCACGAGCCCCTATTTACTGCTCTTTTGATTGTGTTTTTATCAACAACCCAGACAAACATTACAACTTACAAGTAGCTCACTACATTAGCTGACCGTGTAAACCCTTAAAATATTCACACGCGTCTAAAAATCTCATCTTTAGCCTGCAGATATGCATTTTCAATAATGCGTGCTGAATATGTTTTCAACTAAATAATTCCTCATTAAATAATATCTAATGTTTTTGTTATTTATTTTTGGGTTATGCCTTCAAAAATATTTATAGCACACACGATTCCTCTTATCCTCTTACAGAGCATGCAATTTATTACTACGCACAATTATTTGCAGAGATTGTTATGTAATTGCACTTCAAACTATTTATTTAAGTTCTAATTTGTCTCTTCTGCGTGCTATAATTAAAGACTGTGCATGAATTAAACGACAAAAATTTGTGAATATGTTTAATTGCATTGTTATATCATCTGTTTGACTTCAGTTGGTATGTAGCACAATCACAGATGACAGAGCATGCACAGAGCAATGAAATACTTTAATGCTACATAATGTTCACGTTTAGTAGTCTATCACATCTGCTTACTCTGTTTAATGTTTAACCATAGAAATCTCGTTTTGATAACTATAGCTAGTAAGCATGCATTGTTAAATGTATAACTCTTGCACTCTATTGTATTCTAATGTATTAGTTGGAATGAAGATAGTGGTGGTAGACGTGCAGGTAGACGAAGCAAGACTGACACAGGTAGTGAATTGAATGTGTAACGACGAGGTAATGACATACTTTACTCTTGGAGACATTTGCCATTAGAATCACTCGATCGTTCTTATTCGCATCATCAATGCATAACAACCAGTTAGATAAGTATTATTCCTTTTTCAGACGAAAGGAAAAGTTTGGACGTGATTCGAAAGACTACTCCACCCTCATCATATTATACTCTTCACTTCATACTCATAGAAATAAAAAGATACATCGTGAAATATCTTGAGCATTACCTACTCACACTAGCACATGAAAATATAGTAAAATTATATATTCCTGCTTACACGCATGTGCTAAATAAATTAACATAATAATTTCTTGTAGTACATCTTTATAATTACCAACCTATGATTTATTCATGCTCTGGAAAACCACGCAATCGGATTTGTTAATGGAAATACAATTTTAATAAATATTTTCACTTTATTTTACTGTTGAAGTATTAAAAGCCGGGTAAATGTGTGTAGATAGAGGAATCCTAATTAAAAAATTGCTTTTCAAGGTATGCGTATTATGTACAGACAAATGTAATTCAATGCACAGACAAAAATTTAAGAATAGATAACGATTCTTTCCGGTGTTCGACGCGACGGAAATGTCACATTAGGAAAAGATAAGTTTAAAAGGTGGTTATTTTTGTGTTCTCTCGACATGTTTACTTTTATTGTGTGGTTAACATTAGCATTAATATTATTCTGTCCCATTTTAGAATGCGTAGACTCGATTTCCTCTCTCATCTCCACTTGGATGGTATATGAAAGGTGAACTTTCTTTTGTTTCATTGTTACTCCTTATGGATGTCTAATTTTATATCTGATCTTAACCCTTGCTTCTTTCCACTGGGGAACAACAATGAAAATGTGACAATGATTATTCTAATAAGGCTTAATATACCTACCCAGATATTTTATTCTATCTATAGACAATTGTAATTTATAGATTTCGATATGTTCATGTACTTATTTCGTTTGAATGTAAAAGAGACAGTCCTTAATAACATAATAATATACTGTTTTGTGTCAAATACAAGACACTGCTGTCAATACCTAATACTAACGCAACGTTGAGAACAGCGTATGCCAACATGCTACAGCTATTAGCAGTGGGTACACTTTTCATTGTGTACATTTCAATGTTTGTGACACGGACGGGTAGCTTTTGTCCAACAATAGGTAAGTGAGCGGAAAATGATAATTATGATGCTCTAATCATCCATGCAGTGTCTATAATGAGCATAACTAATAATCTCACCTGTAGGTAAAACCCAATTAAAGAGGACACAAGTAGACAACTATAGTTTCACAGGCACACCTCAGTTATATTAAATTATATTACTTAGTGCACTAATTTACTAACTTATAGCCTTATGCATGTTTGTTTGGGATGATCAATGAGCCTTATCATTCGTAGTAGATGACTAAGTTACTTGCGTTCATTTATTTAATGCCTTACTGACTTTAGACTTCGGTTTCAGTAGGTAACTCAACTTTACTGATAGCCCATACTTCATTCTAAAAAGAATACAAATAACAAATGTTAAATGTAATACCTACCGTGAGTCTGAGTACGAAGTCTGCATAGATTAACTAAATACTACGGATACATGGCTCTTATTTTTAAGTACAAATCCAATCTATAAAGGATACAAATAACAAATGTTAAGTATAATACCGTGAGTCTGAGTACGAAGTCTACATAGATTAACTAAATACTACGAATACATGTACTATCTTATTTTTAAGTACAAATCCAATCTAGGTATACATTTTCCTGCATTACTTACGTACGTTACGTATCTTCAAATATGCAAAATTCATTTAGTGTTTTATGTAAATAAATAAATAGTAATGCATGTTGTGGTGTAGAAGGAATTACAATGTAGCAGACAGCACAGGAAGATCTTAATTTGTTTTGCAATTTCTTTTATTTAAAATGTCTAATAATATATTCGTTGATAAAACCTTGTGCTACATAGTATTGAAGGAGCGGACTACGGAATTCTACAGAGATAACAAGTTTTTTAACCCCACCACCCATGATATATCACTTGTACCGTTTTTGAGTAAAACTGACCATGAAGACATGCAGTGAAATAATGTCCGTATGAAACGTCATATAATTCACAGAGGATATACATTGTAATTATAATACAAAACCAATATATTTAGATTAGTTACAAATGTAAAAACAACATTAAGTAAATAACTGCGCTATTAACTTAAGCAGGAGATTGCTTGTGAGAAGGAAATAGTAAATACACAGAGTAGGTACGACACACAAATTAATAAACAACTTCACGTAAGGAAAAGTAAACTCTTCCAAACGGATATTTTCATGCTACTCTACAAAAGTTCAAAGTTCAAATATTTGTACTCCAACATATTATTATTCAAATATTTACGGAAGCAATATTAAGGAAATGTCTCAAAGGAAAAGTTGTTCCAAATATAAGACAGCTTCCAAAAGATGCACATTTATTATCACAGAGCTTACTGAACACAAAAATTCACGTTGTACTCTCTGACTGAACCATAACATCAGTTTTTGCAGTCGTTAGCCTCAGTGCTGTTTTAATTCGGGAAAAATGCTGAGCCTCATTGCTTCTTCATTTCTAACTGATTCTATTATTGTTTATTACAAATACTTAACTTTAAGGACACGATCTAAATCCCACACTCTGCCTGGTCAGGACTATATACTGCATAAAAAACAAATGCAAAATCCACAATTAATGCAAGCTACGTAAACGAAATACGTTTTCCAAGTTCCAACCAACATATAGATTTTATGATTACGATGACAAATTATTATTACAGCTAAGCAGATATTGCTACAATTGCTTTTTCTTTTGAATCATCATATCAACATCAAATTGTATCTGCTGAAAATGAAGTAAATATACTTAAATCGGTATGAGTCATAGTATGCGTTCATCCTGTGAATTAAATCAATGTTTACAATGACCATTGTTAAAGTTGCTTATATCGGCATTTGCCATTTAGCACGACTTACTGTTACACATTTCCTATATTATAAAATTTCCTTAAATACTCCTGGGTACATACATTATATCATTATACATAGTCATTTCAAAGTGAAAAGATTGTTAAGTATCAAAATCAAAAATCTTCGCTAGCATCAATAATTATATATTTTGCGCTATCAATCTAAGCGCATACAGATACCTACTACAGGGAACAAGATTAAAATTATTGTAATAACAATTTATTAGCCCTGCTGAGTTGAAAATGAGTTTTACAATCACATCAGAGTGCGAAGACAATAGAATGGACTAATGTATTCAACTGAACCCTTGTTGCTAGTGCAGTGTTGTAACAATTTGCCAAATAGTATCAGTTGATTAGACAAATAAATAATAAAACAATTTGGTGTATGATTAGAGTAAATATTAAGGGAGTAGCTCTACATTGGCCACTACAGTAAAAGGGTTGGCTGCAGAAACTCTGGAAATTATGAGTTTTAAGGTAAAGGTAAGTATTAGTGTGTGGCAGCGTTTGCAAAAGTCGGTAGATCAATAACATAAATACAGAAGCCTAATGACAGTGTGCGCCATTTAGAGTAGCATTGAACTGCTGCGTATAATATCTGTAATGGAAATCGGCATCTTGTCCTCTACTTAGAGATGAATTAGATTTATTGGCAATGGGGATTGCTACCGGTGCCGTGACATGACAGAGAGCAGGACGCATGCAGAGAAGAGAAGTTAAAGTGAAGTAGCAAAACAAGTAGCACGTTTAAGCAGAAGTAATCATACTAATACGCAGAAGACAATAATATCAAAAATGTAATAATATTCGGAACATCTAAAAAGATATCACAACGAGCTTAATCAGAGAGAGGAAAATATTGAGAATCACATTAGTAAGATAGTTTTGTGTGTATTTACATAGGATGAGATTGAGCAGTCCAATATGTTTAATGGGCTGACAAAGACGAAGCGATGTTTTATTGTGAGGGATGATATTTGATTATGTTCTAATCGTAATGTGAACTAGTATAATATTATTTGCTACCTTGCAGAATGCCAAGTTAGGTTCCTTCACAGTGAGAGAGAGAGAGAGAGAGAGAGAGACAGAAAATCGTTTAGAATTCAGCTGTCCTTACGTGCCCTTGGCTTTTAGTGCTTGCTATTTGCTCTCTTGACATGACTTGAGTCGAGATCGTCCCCATCTATACATAAAAAGTGCTAATCTGATCCAAGGACTATCTGTTCATACACAATAACCTATGTACATGAAGTCTGACTCTTTTCTTATAAATATTTAATTTTATTGCTAGCATCTACATTACAATGTACTGAGAACACATACGAAGAGTTTATCTGACTCTTGTACAGTGAAAATATCAAATAAAATAGATACGATGGGAAAAACTTGGTCGACTATCCAACATGCAAAGCTCTAAGCTCCTCATGCAAAAACCAAATTGGAGAATTCTGAAGCTCAGCTTCATCACTTATTCTCACTTGGCTTCCCTTTGACTTCTACACGAATGAAACAAAATAAATGGACACGTACATACGTGTACGGCAAAACAGACTAGCTATAAGTATTTTATAGCTTTGCAGATAATACTAACAATGATAATGTTATTGTTATGTATAGAGCGTCCACTACTATACTTCAAGACTTCAACAAGCAATTTAGACTAATAACCTTCTCTTTTCTACTGCTCGAACATAACCAAAACCAAAGTACTCGAATATTATCATCGGACAAGTACTCAAGTACCTACCTACTTACAATTACAATTAGACTATTATAGCCAGAGCCAGAACATGATATACTTCAAACGATCACTCTATCCTCTCTGTCCAGAAAAACTCTTAAAAACTCTGCTTTTTCTTTCGGAAGGACATTCCAAAGGTAAATGCAATCATAATCATAGAAATGAATGTCTTGTACACAAATGCATTAGGTAGCTCTAATGGCTAACAATAAGATATACACCAACAACGTCATAATATTAAAACTATACACACACAGCCAACCCCTCTTCACTCCACATAAACAATCAACATAACTTTGAATTTTATGCACATCACATCCTCTCAAAATCAACTTGAAAATAATTTTATCTTCATTGTATAGCCACCAGTGTACAACTGCACAGGTAATAATCATGGGATTTTACACACATTTCTAAGGCTCTTTCCAGACCATATCCCTCATTTTTCTTGTCTCGCTTATAATAATTGTCTATTTGCACTTCACTGACAGCGCCATTCTTCATATCTAGATTATGTGCGAAATGTCCTCTCTGTCCGATTCATGAACTTAAATTGAGATTCAACTAAACTTCACAAAAACAAGTTCCTTGTGCAAAAAACGCATGAAAAATAGGGAATTCTATTCGAAATGATGCCACATTCAGTTGTCATGTCATGTCATGTCTCATCTCATATCATGCACCTTTTTCTAACCTTTTCTTCATTATCACAATATGAAACACTACAATAGAGAAACATATTTTTCCATTGCCATTAAATGTTAAACATGTCAATTAAAACTACTGCTCTGGAATACCCCGAAATAAAAATGACTAATAATTATACCCCAAAATAATTTTTTTAGAATTAAAAGTGCAATTAATTATTGTGATAAAAAATCCATCGAAAGCAAATCGAATATTAATCGAATGTCATTATCTCCATTTTAAATTACAATTACTGTAGTTCGTTGTAACATCATTTTGTGAACATATGAATTACTCTTTACAATTTCTCGTGTCCACATTCCATGAAGCATTCCCAGTTACACATTACAAAGCCAATATAAATTCATTGCTTTTTATGAAAGCACCTGGACCTATCATAGATATAATAGTATATGAAGTTAATCCAAAAGTGTCAAATTGTATACATCGTTGCTGAAATGCACGTAGTTTCAAATTCTAACATTGCTTTACCGTCCACTATAAACAAATAACACGTAAAACATGTTGCTTTCAACATAAATGACCGATATAGCACTAACTGACCTATAGCATTTTTCTTTGCGGATTTTTTCAGATAACACTTTGGTTTGTGGTTAGGGGAGGAAATGAGATTGGTTTTCATGTAGTTTGTTATGCATATTTAAGTGTCAGGCCAATGTCAAGAGCTGACTATAATCATTAATATAGCATGTGTCGTTTGAATGTTGGTGCAAAGGTGAAACGATGAAAAAGCCGAGACAAAAAACTAAATCAACATAGCACATAGCTAATAACGTGATTTGGTGCAGAGAAGAGTTGGATATTATCAACGAAAAGCAATTACTCAATTTAAGTTTTGTTGCGACATTGAAACAAATCTACTTTTTATGAAGTTGGTCTTTAAAGACATTTTTATGACCTTATGTAGATACCGTTACCGTAATCGGTCGGTACTATACAACTCCTCATTCTTAACAATTTTATTCATTATTAAACCCGCAATAAAAATAATGTCCATTATAAAAGCTACAGCAAGAAAAATAGTATTTGTAATCTGCAGATGACTTACGTTTTCATTTAGAAAACGTTAATAAATAGTAAATGCATAGCAAGAATAGAAGAGTGTCAAGTTCATTAAGATATCAACTCTTGGACGGTGCCATTTCATCATAAGTTATTAACCCTATACGCGAAAAGGATGTGAAATATTTGATAATTGTTACTACACATAAAAAGCTACGACAAATCAATTACTCTGTATGCCAAACAGATTATTGGACATCTAGAAGCCATGCTGATAGTTCGTAGAAAAAAGTCCTAAGTCCTAATCGCTTGTTACTAACTGTAAACTGTAAAGCATCAAATGGAGATAAACAGAAGTAAACTGTAGGGATAGCTGATACCTTTCCAGTGTGTAATAAAGTAATAACAAATATGAAGATAGCTAAATGGACATGAGAGTATCTACCTACTTGAAGGAATATGAATATTTATATGCAAATATCGGGAGGTAGAGAGGAAGAAGAAACAATTAAGGCTTATTATGTATGTATAGAATAGGGGAGAGTGAGGGGAGAGTAAGAACATAAATTGACGTACCTACCTACTTCTGGTTAAAGTCGGTGACCAAATCATTCTGTCCGATAAAATGAAATTAATGATAGAGATTTTCTTGGATTGCACATAGTCAGGAAGGGATATGTGGCACTTGGCTGGAGTGATAATTCATATGATGATGGCAGGAGTTGTGCATGCGTTCACCAAGTTCCTGCTCCTCCGAACAACAGAAAAACAAACAGCAATTGCAAAGGTACGGAGACCCACCTACTTACATTTGGCTAGTAAATGTCGGGTTACTGGCACATGTAGCTAGCTACCTATGTACAAAATATGGAGCATGGACTCGGCAGCCCACAAAATTATACGGAGTATGACAAGGCAATTAGAATCTCAAAATGACAATAGCTATTAATAAACAGATTATCTTAAGGGAAACCCTTATGGTTTTCAGAATTAAATGATAAGGCGATAATTTAAGTTGTGGAAGTGTTCATTGAATATTTATCCAGCGCAAAGACTCTTAATTCCTAAAAGCCCGATGATTCCAATGCGGGAATTTTCCTTACTCTGTTATTATTCTAAATAGGATAGCTACTCTAATATGGGGATGAAGAAATATATCTTCGCATCAATGTTTTTCTTACATAAGCTTTGATTGCTTTTCCTTGCTGTTTATACTTACTGGTAGTTACCTTTTCAAAAACATTTTGAGTTTCTGATGTAACTCTGTAGACTTCTTATATTATTTTCAACAATTATCAGCTTTACTAACAACGTTGTCAACAAATTCATGTTATATTAAAGAAAATCAAGTCTGCAAGGTACACTCTGGGTGGTTTGTGTGTAGCTACAAATATTCCCTTCAAAAGTAATATGTCAATGCATAATCTATAACATACTGAACCAGAACACACACTCACTTCACCATGTTTTCTGCCTTGTCTAATAATCGGGAAAACTCAAGAAATACAAAAGTGCCTGTCTACTGCATGACGCGACAGAGTAATTTCTTCCTTAGCTCTTGATACATTTAAATGTCTAGAAAAAGCAGTCAAGTTGGCGGATGTCGACTCAAACTAAGCTTGCAACTTGTATCGTGACAGACTAATGCTATTAAATCAGCTTCTTGTTCCTTATTGACAGTTACATATTTACATTCAGCTCTTTTATTATTTAAACGCTCATTTCAAAGGACTCCAGGATAATCAACTCAATTTATTACATACACACACAGTAAATTTTCTTCTAGCAACACTAACTGACAATTGTATTCTTATTGGGGAAATGCCCATTTTCAA
Organism: Tomocerus nigrus; assembly: GCA_019776505.1. NCBI lineage: Eukaryota > Metazoa > Arthropoda > Collembola > Entomobryomorpha > Tomoceridae > Tomocerus > Tomocerus nigrus. Next base: position 10,086 of record JABASI010001100.1, read on the forward strand.
CTTATTACTTACTTTGCAAATAATTCCACAACTTTGGTGTTCATGCTTAATAATTTCTAAAAAAAGAAAATACACATTTAAAGATGATAGTAATTAATGTAAATGTATGTATTTTAATTTTCTGAACAGAGAACGCATGCACTAAGCTTTTAATACAATAGTTAGAATGAAAAGTACAACTGGAGGGATAAATACTATTGAATGGATTGTATGAAAGGCACCATACAATCAGATCATTAATATTCAAGACAAGAGAGTGGTGGCAGTCAAAGCCATAAGTTCGCATCATCTTCCTCCATACATTCATTCTCTTACAAAGTACAACCTGAACCTGACTGTTTCTGATGCCGACTGTGCTGACTGGCAGAGTTAGTAAAAGACGCAAGGCTTGCTGTTAACAGATCAAGTGGATTGTGGATTGAAACGGCTGAACTTGCTGAATAACATTAAAATTCAGTTCACATCGCACATCTTGTCTCCGTAATAATATTACATCATTACATAATATGTGTGCTGTGTATGTACATGCACCTAATCAACTCAACCTTTGTACGTCCATACGCTTGTAAAAGGGCGCAAATTAAATGGCACTGTATTTATATACGATATAGGCATACCCAACACATAATTGCTACTCTAAAAGTCACATCTTAAGGATTTCAGTATGATCATCTTTATGCCACATGATAGACAGTGCATTCTTTGCTCTGATAAATGATAACGATAAAATAATTGAAAAACTCCAGATTGTCACCAAAGGTTCTGCTAGAAATCTGTCTGACTTTTCTGATTATCCAGACTCCTAATTTTTAACCATTTCAGGCAACGAAAACTACAAATAAAGATTATTTGTAGACATGTTATTCGCGAATACATTAATCTAAGAACATGTAATGTATAATAATACCTACATATTATGCACTTTTGATCTTTAAATCTTAATTCAACCTGGAAAATTAAAAGCGCATTTCAGACGCAAGGGAATCATATACTCACATTTCCCATACGATATTGTAGCGTAGCTACCTAATATATTTTTACTCTGATTTACGAACGATAACTTGCTGTATAACATTTGCCCGTTTGACGCAATGTACCAGGGTCAGGGGTGAAACGAGAATTAATAATTATGTATCACTATCAGAGTGTACGTACATAAGTACGTATATCGTTCATATCACAATTGCATTTTTATGCCAGGTATTATGTACCCACGTGTGCTCCTAGGTACAACATAATAAGTTAAGCTAATAAGTCTAATAATATTATAAAGTCTACTAAGGCTAATATGCAACAAGAATGAGTTGCCAGACTCCCACTTACTAATTTAAGTAGATCACATCAGCAAACAACAGTCATCTCAATTCATTGTCAGATAAGTTGAGATAGTTAAACTTGAAACTGGGTCTAGGCAATCATTTTTATAGAGTACCTACTTGCTATACAATACTTACCTTCATTTCATACACGATCACGACACTTTCTGGATCATTGTATTACTTTTCCAGAAATTACATTAGCAAAATTGTGTAAAAGGGAATTCATAAAAGTTTAGACTTGAGACTAATTCATATAATAATCTACATTGTTAAAAAGTAAGTTGTAGAATTTTTCTAAACTGCCTACGCATCCCTTCCGGTATCAGGATTTGAATAGCTACCTTTCATAGAAAAATTAACTAAGCAATTAAAGGAGTTACTGCGATTAGTTATACGGATGGTTTATGGAGAGAGAAGATTTTAGAAAATACTTGGCCAGGTCGCTTGCTGAGAATTTGTAGATTTAGTGTCGTAACAAAAGACACACGCTCAAAAGTTGTCCCTGTCAAAACGTAGCAATTAAAATATTTGTAATGGAATTTGAAACTTTTGAATAGCCAGTGCCAACCCACGCTAGGGATTCTTGTTGGAGTGTTCGTACTTTCGTACAATGCATTTAGTAGGTTACCTTTAACCTTTACTAAGTTGCTACATTATTCTTCAGTCGAAACTCTCATCAGATTTTGTTCACCTCCAACCCAACGGACGGCATATCAACTTTGCATATCAACCGGCTCAAGTCTTTCTCGCTACGTTAAAGGTACAAGGTCGCAGTTTAAATTGGAAGCTAAAAGTTTTTTTCTCTATCGTATATCAACTATCAGCGTTATGACGTTATTATTATGTATAATTTGTATACCATAATGCACTGATTGGGTCAACAGAGCAACTCCTTCACAGATTTTTTTCTGAACTCACTGACATATGACATTCTGTTGTACTTACTACTTTTACTATCATACATCACATCAGTGTTAAAAGTCTTCATCATTTTTTATTATATCTGCACAAGTGGTCTTCATGATTGTAAAAGATGGATTTAGTTTAACTTTCAGTAGCTATGGTCAATACGGACGTAATTAAATTAGTTTTTTAAGGATCTGCATGATAAAAATGACACAATAATTATCATCCTGAAGACAGATGTTGGAATAAAACACTATCTGTCTAGTCAGTAAAAGCAAATGCCAAACTATACTGACTGATTCTATTTATGGTAGGTACATATTAAATACTGAGACGAGACATGTAAAAACATCTTATCAGAATAGATTAGCGAATATGAAGAGAGCTGCATGGGATGATAGAAACTACTATCACTATGCTGCAATGGTAAGTAAATTATAGACATGGCATGGAAATAACATTTTTATAGGAAACCGGAACTGAATTTTAAACGCCAAATATTATAAAAACAATTTTATTTTTATTTTTAAATTACAGAATTTTAAATCGGAGGGTGAGGCCGGTGGTGAGGGTGACTCCCAATGGGCATTGTGAGAGTATTCAAACCATGTATCAGCAGAAACTTTCCACAGGTCACAATTTTTCAATTGTGACCCGTGGAAGGTTTCGGCTGATACAATTGGTTTGGGTGCTCTCATAATGCCCATTGGGAGTCACCTTTAAGGTTGTAGGTTGTAGGTTGTGCTTGTAGGTAATCTAACGAAATGCAACTATTTTCGATTGCAAATTCCCATTGCCTGAAAGGCTGTTTTTAGAAAGAAGTAGGGATTGTGATGGATAATATTTCAAAATACCCAAAAACGCAATAGCTGTATCCAGAGACGAGGGAAAGAATCTCATCAACCAGTTTTTTCTAGATAAAAAAATAATGCAAATTAATGTTCCCTTAAGATTCACATAATACTTTACGATACTGTAAGGCTGTAACTGTATCGTTACCCTTGACCTACGTAACATTCCTAAATAGCTCCTTCAGCTTATTTACGCATTTGCTAATTTTTTGACGCATACAGAGCATTTTAAGTAGCCTGTAACTGGAAACATAGACCATATAAGACAAAAATCACAAGGAATCCACTACCATCGAGATCTAAATGTGTCTGTATCCAATGTATACTATCGCTGTACCCAAGGATGTCATGAGATAACGAAGTCATAGTACAGTGACAGTAAATCAAAGAATGTTATCATATTCTGTGTGTTTAGTACAAAAAAAAATGCATTTTTAAGTATGCTACACATTAACCTGAAACGAAGTTACAGATAGCCAATTAAAACGCATGAACAATCCTGATACACGACTGTAATAGTAATTGAAAAGGAGAGTACATAGTAAGTAAATGCCTATCACTGACCAGAAAATGTAAAATGTGTAACATACATCATTTGATTACTTTTAAATATGGATGACCATGTACACTCCTTCTTTAGTAATTAAGTAGCTTCTGCCTCTGGGTCCATATCACGTTAATAAGTCACTCAATTGCGAAAGTGCCGAATTGTTGATATGAAAATTTTCCTTTTGAGAGTGGTGAAAACTGTGGAGAATCTCATGGAAATGCAATGACAGCCTAAACAGGGATTCCTCTATCTTGTTCTATAATTCTAGCACTGTCATTATAGTGCCGAGTTAAGCAAGAATAGTAGATGCGAAGGGTTATTGCGTTCATATACAACAGAAAGGAAATAAATATGCAACAGACAATAAATGCTATGACATGGAATGACAAAGTAGTTGATGGCTTCAAAACTATTTTTCTAGCATTATATTGTGATACTGGTGGACAAGAGACAAGTCCTGAGGTAAACCAAGCAAGCATAACATTGATATAATATGAAAATATTTAGCAATGGATATCTAGGAGATTTTTAGTTGTACTTGTATCTTTTGTATTTGTGCTTGTAAAATTGGTAAATATATTTACTTAGAATTTAGTATGTCTCTTACCCACAGTATACTATACTATTGCAATAGCATCCGTGTGTGATATTATGTATCCCGTGTGAGTAAATGAAAAATAGGATTCTATTTCGGTAAGTAAGCATATTATAATGTGTGGGATTGGCTAGCCATAATCCCTAAAAGGCTCTTGGCTATATTTATCCATGATAGATTGAGTCTTTTAATAAGCAGAAAACTAAAAATGACGTATGTATGATGAATGCAAGAATTTTTTTACAATTTTCTTTCCTCTTTACAGTTAGATGCACGATGCATTTACTAAAGCACAAACAAAGTTGGGAAGAATGGACAAAGAAAAGTATTTAGTAGTAGTGAAGTAGGAATGTGTATGATGAATTGCGCTACGCTTAAACATTTGTATTGGCTCCTTTTATCTTTTCCTAAAAATACAATCTGTGTATTCCCACTGCTAGGGATAGTGCAGTGAAGTCCAGCCGAAAAGAAGGCGCATGTAAATGTAAAAGGCAATGAATAATGCAGAGCTGTAATGAAATGCATAATAGTAAACCAACAAGGTTTAGCTGACTAGCTCTGCTAGCCACCAAAGGTGCATATTATTACAGGGATGAACATATTGCACATTGCACCCATTCTGTCCGATGAGATGACAGTGCACGACTCCTTGCTAAAACTGGTCTAACAACTTTTCTTACATAACAGTTACTCGGTGAGATTTACTTAAGGCTATCTACGGATACTTGAGACTGAATGGGATATCGAAGCACATGAGAGCGAGAGTTGCTAAACTATTTTCAGCAGAACAATAGAAATACTCATGCTTACCCGTATAACATTACATAAGAGCATGGACAACCGAAAAGCTTTAATCTTAATCATTTTTCTGCTTCTGCAGATTAAAGCCGAATTAAACTTCAACTTAAATCTAATGTGACGTTAAAAATTAAACGAGAAATCTTTAATCCGAATTTTATGATTTCCCACAGTTTCCATATCCATCTAAAGAACAATGAACATAGAATCGCTACAGGATTTTATGTAGTGGGAAAATCCATGAAATGATCTCGTAGATTTAGCTTTGCTCTGGATGATATTTACTTGTAAAAATTATGCGTTTAGATTCTGTTTTATTGTATTATTTTCTTAAAAGTTTCAGCTAGCCTCCTTAAAACCTTTAATAGGGTGCATGGTGCATTTATTGAAGTTTTCTGGCTATTATCAAAGATTGAGGATCAATGGGGATCAAAGAAAATTTTCCGTCAATCCTATTCAGATCTGCGATGGGAATCAAATGGGCTAGTTACCTATTCAAAGCTGAGTTATAAAACCAGAATAAGTGAATTTCCATTGTGAGAGCTCTGATTTACACCGCTCCTCACTTCTGTCTGTCAAAAAGGAAAACCATTACAACGTAAAACCAATTCCGTGTAAAAGAAATCAAATAAGAGCACCGACAGAACATCCAAAGCAATTCAATTGACTGGCCATAACTCATTTGAATACGATCGAGATTCGATTATTCTTCTTTTCAACTCAGTATTATTCCTATGACGTTTTCTAAGAAAGCTATCGCGTTCTTCCTATTCTTTTTAATATGCAATTAGAGCCAGAGTTCATTTTATGAGCAAAGATATATATGATGTCCGTCTCAGTTCAGATTTTTTGTTGTTTGGGAGAGGAAGCCGCGTTAATAATGCGAAGCTTTGGTGTCCATTTTTTCCCGGACATTGAAAAACTTAGAAGAAAAGCATTGAATCGCATTTGTTATACTCAAATGAAACTTTTTGGGACATTTGTCATAATACTAGTCATAGATAGTGAGTAGGTGCGTTTACAGTTGTGTACAATGGTTTATTCCTTATATATAGTAGGTATTTTTAACACACGCATATCGACTATAGGTACCTACTAGAAAACGACACACATACAGTCATCACTTTTGCAAGGAATACTTGTCAGAAAACCCAAGCCGTCATGTGATGGGAGTATCCAGTTAGAATTTTTGTGAAAATCGAAACCACAACAGTTTGCGTATTGAATATATTCAGGGAAGTCAGTGTTGAATGGAAGGCGATGCGATGAGGCCACTTTGCCTTACATTTGAGAACCGATTAGGTGAGCAGGCCAATCTCAGCCGTTAATGATGTTGTAATAGATTGCGTAATGAACCCGGCGAGAGGATTCCAGTGCCTTGTGTGTTTCTTTCTGTTTCTAGCATTGAATTGAGGGCCGCCTTCCGTTTGATTCCATTGGAGCGACATGAGAATGAAATTCAAAGGAGAGGAAATGGACATGGCCTACATAGAAAACTGGACAACCGCAAAAATTCATAAAGCCGTTAGGTTTTGTCGCCAGCTTTCAAAGTGTCTGGATTGAAGAGACACCACGGAGACACAATATTATAGTCATTTTGCTTATACAGATAGTAAAATTATCTACGACTCGTGGATAATGATAACCTCCGAATAACTCCGACAGAAAACGTGTCGTTTTGCAATCTCAAAAGATAATTCTTTTGTTTACCGAATAAATAATGATTAAACGCAATATAATATTTCCTATTTTGATCATAAAATGTCATCCTTGACAAAATATTCAACACTTAAGTTGGTAAACTCCTGAAAATATAAATGGATAAAGTGTCATAAAAGTTTCTAAGGTGTGGAGTGGTAGGTTAAAACGAAAAAATCGTACACGTGGAGCTTTTACAACCATCCATCCTCGAGACGAGTCTTTATTTGCTAATAAAAATTAAAGTTAATGTATTTTGAGTTAAGAAATCGTATGCATTGCAAAATGAAAAAAGAATTCCACTAATACAAATATAAATCATAAGCTACCTTTCAATGTAGTCTCATCGGTTACACACTCTGCACTTCCATGTACAAAATGTGCATCTTTATGATTTTATGAGTCTCATTGTATAAATTTAAGTGCACATAAACATTGTATTCGAATACAGACAACATGCACCTCAAACTTCCTGTGAGACAGATAATTTTTTTTTGCAAATTGTTAAAAGTTATCATTCATTTCAGCACATTGTAGCATGCGAAATGAGTTTACAAGGTAGCAAATTAATAAAATACAATGTTTAAAATTTAATTGATATAATTCATGTTAAAAACAAGCCGCACGTGGAGTACAATAAGAAATTAACGACCGTCTTCATTCTTTATCGCTGATTCATCTCATGGAATTGCAAATAGTAGCACACATGCTATCCAAAGATAATATAGATATATTATATATCAGCTAATATATACTGCTATCGTTATTTAGACGATCAACACAAAAGTATCTGACTGACTGAGGCAGTAAATATAGTTTCATCATATCGTAAAATCTGGTACATTAGCATTATGTTAACAGAATGAACTTTGAAAGGATTTCTATTGCCCTCGTACATTTATACACTCATCTTATTGTATCAACACTCATTTACATGAATGGCATAGCATACCTAAACTTTGTTTCTATTCCACGTGCTTTGGGAATAATATTTGATGCGTTTGGGAATATCATGCCATTGAATTTCTAAATTGTATTCATAACGATATGCTGTGCTCAATTACAGTGCATCGGGGGCAATTAAAACAAAAGCTGCATCTTTTTATATGTGAAACTTAGTATATGCGCTTGATACTTTGTTTTTTCTTTTATATATGCGTTTTGCATCCTCCCATAAAATCGTTGTGGATGACCTTCAGAGCAAAAAATAAATATTTTATTTCCATGCTCTTACCTAAGTGTAAACACAACAACTTGGTCGCAGACATACATAAATACCCCACACAGCATGCATCACTCATACTTAAGTCATCACAAATTGCATCAGTTATGTGCATACTTAATTGTAAATAGAGTACACGATAGACACGTGGCGATAATCCGGAAGATTTTTCAGACTATTGTAGACTATTTATTTAAATATATTCTCATGAATACAAAGTGCACATTTTATTTACAATATGAGGCAAGGCAATGGCATTCAAATTGACACGTGCCGATTTTGAGACATAAAAATCTACATTAATAATAATAATAATAACTTTGTGAAAAAGCAGATATGTATTAAAGTTCAGAATATCAAGAAAAACAGCAAAAATGTAATAAAGTACAAGTGCAGCAGCCTCATTGATGCGGTGGATGGTGAATCTCACGATAGCAGAAATTACCACCATGAAATACAAAGCAAACATGTAAAGGCTAGTAACAGACCCTGCTCTACCGCTATACAAAATCTAGTATCATAAACCCAACGATTACACTTAACCAGTGGTCACTATTAAATTATGCTCGTATAGACAGCTTTTCAGCAATTAGATAATAATAATATAAGGATAACTGAAACAAAGTTCCTTCCTCGTGCACCAATTTTCCTTATGGCAAATGAACATTATCTCAGAAGTATGATACAGTTTAGACATGGAAGTGTAAGCATGCATTCAATCGATGTAGATACCGTTACATAATAAGGTAATGCTAATACATCTCAAGATATTGTAAACAGTATTATTTAACTTATTTTTAGCTTAGCCTACTCAGACTACTGCTTATGTTGCCTTTATTGGATTCACAGTGATTTGACATATTTTACTGTCTTATCTTTAGTAACAGCAATTATTAATATGGGTCATAAATCCTGACTTATTTACACAAATAAGTAGCATGCATATAGTTAACAGAAATAGCGTATGAAACGTCAAATTAACCATTGATACATATCATTTCTTGTCATGCATTTGATGTATGTGAAATATGTCAATATTGCATAATTAATCAGGTTACTTTAATGAAAACCATGAGGATGGTATATGCCTCATTCATTTGGATTACAACAACTCCAAATTCCAATACACATTCATATGAGACATTGAAATTAAGACAGATATGCGACTAATTATGTTTAAATATAGGTATATAAAGTTAGTGGTAAACAATGTATCAACTGTTAGGTGATATAATTGGATTGATAGGAAATTGAACTAGATTCACGTGAAATGGCCAATAATCAGTGGCTCTGTCTAATGCACTTATATAGGTTTGTAAAATAGTATTGTAAATTCTGCTTAACTTCTTATGACAGACAATTGCTACGATTACCATCTCCAATTTAATGAAATGGAACAGAGGATATTTTGATATATTATGATAGGACGGCCCTAAGAGGAATTGTTTATTTGTGACTCTGTATCATAATAGTATAGCTAGGTAGAGTATATGGATGCTATTGGGTTATATCTATATAATATACCCTATACCTATAAACAAATAAGGAAGGGTAAAAAGGATAGGTCCTTACGTGTACAGCTGAGTGAGTGGCATTTTGAAGTTGATGTCTGATGGTTCTCGGGGGAAATACATGAAAATGGAGATATAATAGGAAAAACGCGTGTGAATTTGTCGCACACGCTATGGGACAACAAAGACACAACAAAATACATGCAGACTATGATAACAGAGCCTTGCCTACTGCGGCACACTCTCATCACACTACATAAACAGATGACTAAGTAGATTGTTTGGGATCCTACGTACTATTATGCTTGGCTAATATCTTTCAAAGATACATGCACTCAACTGCGTAACATATTCAATTTTCAATGCGTTTAATTCCATTGTTTCCGACGCTTGCCATATATAAAGTCGTTTATGTCACCGATATTATAAGTAAACCTTGCAGAGTGGGCAGTGCAGTGTAGTAAAATACGCTTTATTTTATAAAGATTGCTTCCTACCCACGGTAGAGGAATTACGGAAGAATCCAATTCCAGGCAGAGTGCCACAAAATTATGATAGATACGGATATTGAATGACAATGATTCTACAACTCCATACACGCTACGATATGATACGCAAAGAGTTTTTAATGCAATTTATACATACTTATTAAAGTATTAGATAGATTAGTTGGGAATAAGGATGAGATGAATGGTCACCTTGGGCTGCATGAGACTATTTTCACTTACAGAATGAGAATGACTGATGATATTGAGTAGACTATTAAAAAATATTATGGCTTTCCTTCATGGCTTAGGAATAACTATCGTTTATTATTATCGACCTTTAATGACCACTCTGACCTAAGTGCCCGATGCAGCTTTATGTTTAGCACATACACTATCTATCTAAACTTAGAAAATTCAACCCTGCCTTATTATTGTCATAATATTTTACAGCCAGCATGAAAAAGTAGCCAATATTTGAGAGAGGACACCAGAATTTACAATTTTCAAACTAAATTCAAGGTGTCTTATTTACAACCGAATAACGATTAACAATTGCATTTGCTACTGGTTTTATTTAATATTTTTTGATAGCCGTAAGTCAAACAGGAAAAGGATCATCACCACCTCTGGAGTACTCTGCTCTGCACTCTGCACATGGCTATCAGCAGATCAACATGTACTTATTATGTTTATCTGATCCCCACTGAAAAACAGATCGCCTTCAGGTAAGTCAATAAAATTAATACACGTAATGTAAATACCTAGGATTGTTTACGTGAAATAAAAGTGAAATTAAATGGAAAAGAGGGAAATAAATTAAGTTTGATCCTGGATTGGAATCTGAAGAAAAGAGTGCAACTTAACCTTACTTACCAGGGCTAGTCTTTACTATTATTAGCTCCTTTAAATGTGTACCTTTATGGAAATGCCATACGTAGGTTGCTATTATTGCATGAATGCCACATGTAACACCTTTTTTATTCTCCCTCCTTCCTCCGTAACAAAAAAGTTATTCAATTATTTCCGACACGAAAAGTAAAAAGTTGAGAAAAGAGGGAAAATGATACACTCTGCTTAATTTTGGGGATCGAATTATCAAAGGAGCGGTCAGGGCGGGACGGAACTGACCTGGCTTCACCTTTACTCAATCCCTCTGTCCTATATCAATAGAATATTTGTATAGGTAGACATTCTTACTGGCTGGGTCGTCCTCAGTGTTTACTTGCCATGTAATTGTATAGTGTAATCTATAGGTTGATTTCAGTCCGTGTACCGCATTTTCTTGAACCTTTTTGGTAATTAGCGGCTCGATGGGACTTAGTACTCCCAATTTGGTTCAAATGTTATGTCTACTTCATTGCCCTGTCATTTGGGTTACCGAATTACACAAAATATCTCGCCCTGCCTCTTTTAACTCCTGGATACTCAACAAGTTTTGTTCAGTGTCTTCATCTCCTATACATACAGATACTCCGTTCTATCGTCACTTTTATTTCAGTCGTAGAATTGTTGTTAAATTAAAACAAGTTGGCTTTCTCCAAAATTATTAAAATGTCTACAATTGTTTTTGTTGGGACCTTGGAATTCTTGGGAAATTGTTACATTGATTAGCACAATGATCAATGAATTCATCAATCAATTGAACCAACATAAAATGCATTACACAATGAGAAGATTCTATTTCATCGAATTCATGCTAACATTTTTTAAACTTTTAGTTTTCCGTGCAACCACAACGTATACCATAATACTGATACCTATTAATTACAGAATTACTCCGACATTATCATTAACCACTTCTCGTGGATAAAAATCTTTTCCCGTTACTACGTGCGAAAGGTGAGTGTAAGTTCAGTACTATTGCTGTGCTTCATTAAACTCAATGACATGGAACAATTAAACAAGTTAATCAAGCGAGACAGGAAGCAAATGATTCATCACATGCACCAAAAATGAATTAATGTTGACTGTATTGAACTAACATATGACCTTTTGATTCGTTTCTGGGTCATTGTCAGTGAAGAGTCAAGAGCTTTTACGAAATGTCTTTTTAAGCACATGGATAAGCAATTTTAGATAAAAGGTTTTTACTTTTATACATTTACAATAGCAATTAGCAAAAACATTGAGTCAACCCTATTGTACATTTTTCAATTCGAATAGTAAACACTCAAAATTTCTGGCCATAATGCATAATATGTAAATCCACTTATAGTGTTTCTATTGATAAATACAAACATAAAAATGGTTATTACTTAGTGTGGTGGGGGTTCAGAAACGATTACAATAAAAATGGTTACGCAAAAAGTCTGGAATCGGCAATCGGATAGTATAGTATTTCGTATTAGAAGGAGATGTGTGTTATGATTACAGAAAATCACTTTTACTGTTGCTAAATGTCATTGTGAAGAAAGATAAGGCATTTGAAAATTGCCGAAGTCAATGCCATCGGATAAACAGTTTTCACCGGTTTTGCGATTGTAAATTGACGTGGGTATACATCCAAGACGCAACAAATATCACAGCATGCATTCATGGCCATTGTATGCTGAATTGTTTATGAAGACGACAATCAATAAAGAGTCCACGTGGACATCCTCTGCATATATTCCCATAAATTATGTTTGCAACTAAGTAGCCATTGTGATGTCATACACCATAGCCTACTTTACATTAGTCAGTAACTCCCCTAGTAAACCATAACAAATGCCCATAAGAGTGAATCATTTCTATAAGTGCATTTGTCCACACTAAACAAGCGTCATATGAAAATTCACTCTCAGAAATCCTCCTTAAGAATATGACATGCAGATTATCCTATGAAATTATATTGTAGCTTCATGCTGGGTCATACCACAAACAAAACAAATAAAATATCTGCATTTGAAATTATTTACTAATACCAGTAACCTACATCAAGTCTAATAGCATATTTTGTACATGCCCACATCGATACTAGTATAGTTAGTCGAACCCTTCTGATTTCTGTAAAATATAAAAATTCTACCTTCCACATACAAATACTAAAAGACTAATTCTGTAAATACTAGTGTATTGTTTGACTTAAAATAAATATGTAAGTAGTGTACTATGAAGATTGTTACGTGTATTTTATGACTAAATTTAAAAAAAAAAAAACATTATTTTGCCTATCACACCTACAATATACCTAGTAACAATGATTGCCAGTATAAGGGCCTATTAGTTTGCCATACAATGAACCAACATAGAACATAGTCAATTGAACATCATTAAAAATTATTAATTGTTTGTAGCGAACACATGGAGGAAGCTCAACTGGCTGACCATGGGTATAGAGTAAGACAAACCACCAAACTATTTATTAGCGAGCTCGGGGACATGGACTCGGGGACAATGCAAAGAGTTGGGGTTGGTAAGTTACTTACGATACCTCAATGACAAATCCGTTGAGTTTCCTCTAGACTCTACGAATATTATATCCAAACTAGTAGGTACCTTAAACTAATGTTATCATCGCTTTGTTGACTTAATTTTATTCGTAAGTTGATATATTAATATATTATAGGTGTGCTAACGACATGCCATAATCAATATCTATACACCTATAGTCAATTAGTTGAAACAATGACCTTGCCTTGTTTCAACTGCGGCAGCTACTAGTAAATGACACAATTAGTCATAGGTGAACATATTGAAAAGGTATGTCACGTACAATCAATGGTACTATAACTACGATTCATCATGGACGTAAGTAACATAACTAAAAAATTGTGGTCTTTAGTTTTCTTTAAAGATTACGTGTGTAGAATTACAATTGATAGTAAATAAATACTGACTTTCTGCCACATCAACGATAGTAAACCAACATTGTTGATTGATGTAAATTAAGATCTTTTCTGTAATTAATTGGAAAGAAGTCCTAAAATATTTGGCATTTGAAACCAGCAGACAGAATTCATTCTTGTAGATTCTAAAGAAGTAGATTTTGGCCTTTGCTGTGTTTTTATATGAAATCCTAGGAGATAGAAATATAGATTCAGGTAGTAGTAGTACAAGTACATGAATGACTCAAATCTCTTATATCACCGGATATCATAATAATAATAATAATAATGTAGACTAGGTAGACGGTAGACCTAAAGCTAAAGATTATTTCTGCAGTAATTCATTAGCGTGCAAACTGAACCGCATAGTGGGCGATCTACTTGGAAATGGGTTTTGATAGAGCTGTTAAGGAGGGTGATATGACGGAAAGGCTGATATTATAGCGGAACGAAAAATGAACATAGTCATTTAGCAGTAGGCGGCTCCCTATCTAATTTCATTAGCCTTAGTAATTAAAAGAAACAAAAGACATAGATTACATTTACACTGAAATAAAGTTTATGTATTAAGGTGCAACTCAACTCGACACCATCAAAATCTGGATTAAATTCTAGCATCTTTTCTGCAAAGACCTAATATGTTTTCCCTAATCAAGTTGACAAGTGTTTCTCTTTCCATTTTACTTGCTAACCAAATAATATGAACTAAAATGAAACGAATCTCTGTAGCAGCTATGACATTATTGTAATGGAAAAGCTGATTTAGGGACAATTTACAGGAAACAAGAGATTTACTCACGTTGTACGCACAGTTTAAATTGGTTTGAGTATAAAAGCCTTGTGAAATCCTGCCAAATCAATATTTTTACGCTTCTGATAACTCTATATTCCCCGAAAAACTATGTTGAAATTTTCGCTGCTACAGTGGTATATTGGATATCGCGTATGGCTAGGTGGTTATTATAATGACTACAACCACATAAAAATGTATTGAATATTTTCAAGTGTTTAATTATCATATTTCTCAATGAAAACAGGTCGTTATTAAATCCACCATTTAATTCGGCATTGTTTCTTAAATTATCGCCTATAATAGCGTTGGATGGACTTGTAAGGAAGTACATCTTATATTTATGAACTCTCCATCTTCTTCAGTGTTATTTAGCAGGAGCATAGTGGAAAATATCACACTAGTTAACACACAAGACTGCTCAAGGAAAATGAATGATTTACAAATACAATAAACTAAAAATGCTTCGGGTTTGGTCTCCACACTAAGAAAATGGTACTAAATTATTTATGCGAGGACTTTACTTTCCGAGTTCCGAGATAGATACTTAAGATACCTTAAATGTGGAAATGGTGCAGCATAACTATGTTAATAATGTGAAACATAGCTTGTAGTTTATGGAATGAGGTTTAATTACTATTGTAACAAACACGACTCTTACGTTCGGCTTACCATGCTATTATACATGAAACAAAATTACACTTATCTGAAACAATATAAATTGTCGAAGACCCCTCAAGATGACATGCTTGAGCATCGAATATTTGCATTGGGCATAAAAGTATAGTAGCGTAAGACACTATAAATAATACTAACTTCATTATCACCGACTGAAATCACTAAAAAACTAAATTGCTTAATAAAGCAAGACATGTATGGGAATCTTTACGCATAGAATCACAAATACAAATAATATTACATTCTACACAGAAATATTACACAGAAATCAACCCAAAATCTCGATACGATATCAATAAAAAAGATAGTTACTAGAAATTGAGGAAAGAGCCAATATTCATATTCTCGGGAATCATTGCATTTTGCATTCACCAACCAACCGTGGCATGATGACGGCAAAATATGGTAATGTTTCCCTGAAATTCTGTATTTACAGAACAGATTGAACAGAACGCATTTGTAAGGGAAGAGGAAAAAGAGCGAAGTGTGGGGGAATGTATATAATATGCATGTTTAGTTATGCATAGCTAAAGGAATAAAGCCATTATATCATATTATTATTATTATTATGTCACAACATGGACAAGGCGCTTTGAGATATTGTTTCGTAACGCCAATAGAGGAAAGCAGGAAAGGTATAATGTACAATATTACTTTTCATTTAGATGATTTTCCTTTCTATGAAATAATCTTAGACGTCCTAGATTAATAGAAGTCCCAGCCCCAGTTAAAATCATTTTCTATACATGAAGGAGATACTATAAAGATACTATTATAAATGTTATGTATTATGATGATGTAAATCTCATCCCGACTTAAAAAAGCATTCTATCAAAAATCTTGATGATTGATATAAGTTGTGCCTTTCCTAAGTGTGGCGAATGTAACGCAACAGAAAATATTTCTTTATCTTTTAGTAACCGCATAAGTTTCAATCAATAAAAGTCAAGCGTAGAGGCAAACCCAGGCAAAGCCCCATTTAAATTCAATTAATACTTGCTTCACGGGAAAATGCACATGAAAAGTGCATTTCTATTAAAATCTTACGGATTCCTGTGCATTGGACATGATGAGAGGGGAAAGACAAATTACAGGGACTAGGTAGGTAATCCCAATTATGAGAACGTGCTTATTGTAAGTTTATGTAACCGAAGATGAAAATGTGAGGACAATGGCACGGCACATATTTCAGTTGTTGTGATCATGATGATGATAAATAACTGGTACAGACGAACTAGACGAGTGTGGAGCATAGCACCCAGAAAAAGAGTATCTCCCTGAAACGACTACTAGCACAGTGTTAATAACAAGCAAACCTCTTTAGAGAGCACTCACCCCTTTCCTGAAATTTCGAAAGATTCTCAACCGAAGCAACTTGAACGCGAGTCTTACGCAAAAATTCCTGTTCTTTACTATCTGTAAAAAAGGTCCATTGTTATATGCATTGTTGTACACATGCAATAATTTAGCATAATAATATGCAATGTACTTCTACTATATACATTCCTTATCAAATTTTCGCACATGAGCTACATTTTGTTAACTTAAGTATATACACATTTGTAATATTAAAAGAATATCCCACGTAATTTTGACTTGGCTTAGTAGTACAGATACACTCACTCAGTCAGTATAATCATATTTTATCTTCGTTCGACTATGTTTTGCACATATAAAGAGGTGACTGTGCAATCAAATACCTAAAGCAAATTAATATGGACTACCGTGCATTAGATTACCGCATTGAAATGAAGAGTGCATTATTGCAAGTTTGCAATACACCTGCTTCTTGCTTTCCGCTTTGATATCCTAGCTCCCAACCTGTCATAATGTACAACAATATCTCGTGTAGTTACAAATGTTAACTTTTTTACACTCCCCATGTGTCTGACTGACTCGTAGTCGTAGTCGTAGTGCTATTAACTAGTAGCTCCTCTATTACTCCATAACATTTTGTTTTGTGTTTACTTACCTCTATTTTCCATTGTTAATTTGCCTTATAACTACTTAGATATTTTATTGGCAGTGGTTACATTGAAATTGTACCTGAACTGAAAGCAAACGAGCCAACGACATTACAAAGACAGAGCCAATTCAATAGTGAGGTTCATGCATCACACTTATTAACCACTACGAATTCCATCTGAAGCCAACAAAACACTTTTTTTGCAATACAGTTAATAAGTATTTATTATGTATAACACTTCGTTTTTCAAACTCATTTGCCATTGTACACGGTTACCACTCCAAATGAACTCGTATGCCAAATCCTTTAATGCAAAATGTTGCTCATTCAAATACATTTTTACGATCCGTTTCGAAGATTCATTGTCTGATCTGGTACATTTAAATACTTTTCCAATGTACTTTATCGCTTCACTGTTGTGCTTGATATCTTCTTTCATTCCTATTCTTTTTAACTCTAATAATATCGTCTCCACTTAAATCAGACATTGCATCAACATCAACACAAACCAAACTATTTCCCATCTAAATACGACCAGCTACTTAACTGACACTGCTAGATTGACGAAAAATGATGAGAAACTGAATGTTCACAGCACACCGGCCATGTATGTCACAGCCATGTACAATATTTTTACTGAATCCTCAATTCTATTTTCATTAGTATATTATATATGTATGTATTTGTTTTACATTAGTTTTCAGTGCCAAACACCGAAGATAACACATAAGTTGATCTTATTTACTAATTCACATGAGAACATCACGTACAAGTTACTATTTATCAACATAATAAATTACAGACATCTCAATCCTCAACTACAAAAAAAGATAACTTGTTATGTAGAAAAACGAAAGGCAAATCAAATATGGATAGGTAGCAAGTAATCAAAGAA
>JABASI010001101.1:0-28134 GCA_019776505.1 Tomocerus nigrus
TCGGGCTGTGACTGCTCTGACTTGCCCGGGTAATGCTTTCTACCAATTCATTTCGTGGTTGACTTCCGAGTGCAGCCAGCAAGGAGTCTGTCATTAAATTAGTAGACGTCTCTTCTTCTGCGGGTTGGCTACTACTAAATCCCGCCAATAGCGAGTCTGTCATCACGTTCGAAGAACCCGCCTCTGCACTTTCTGGAACTTGTTGCTCTGTGTCAAAGTCCAAGGAGTCTCTAGAGACTTCCATTAAATTCCGCCCACTATGATCGTCCAGGGAGTCGCCACTTGATGTCATTTTCTTAAGTTTCTCAGATTCCAGTCGGAATTCTAAACTGGAGTCTGCGTCCGTTGTGCCGACAACTTCGCTCCGTAAAAGAAAATCGTCAATTTGCGAACTTTCTGTTGTTTCCGGGGATCTTAATTCCATGACCGTTGTTGTAAAGAAAGCCATAGGGTCTAAATTTTCTTCCGCGTATTCTGGAACGTCTGTGATCTCGGGTGAGTCTTCCACCATTTCAAATTTCTCATTTAACATTTTCATCATTTTATCATCGTTGTCCAGATCTGCATCGTACGGATCGGGTTCTCCGCACATTTCCGTCTCGTCGGATTCTTCGGAGACTTGTGATTCGTGACCCTCTTCGATTTCCGACAGAAGGGGCTCGCTATCTTTTCGGTCAATGAATTCTTCAAGAACTGCAGATTCAAGGGTTTCGAATTCTTTCAAGGATGAGGAAGATTCCCGGGAGCCGGGTCTTCCGCTACTTTTTTCTCCGTTTCCATTCCCGTTACTTGTGCTGCTGTTGACACTGCCACTCCCGTTTCGATCTTCGGTTTCTGGAATCAAAGGAGCTCCGATTTCCATACTTTGAACGGATTTCGGGGAATTTTTCAAAGATCCCTCCTCTTCAATGTCTTCTAATCTTTGTGCTGCCATTCCTCTTTCAAATAAACATTGTTCCATGGCATAATCGGGAACACCTTGGGTCAAGCCGCTGAATTCCTCGACAATATCCGCCTCTGGCTCATCCGTGTCCATTGTGTCTTTTCCCAGGCTCGTATCGAAAGAAGTTCCAGGGTAGTACATTTGTTGGCGTGCATCCGGAGAGAAAATCGGTTCGGGCGTGATTGGTCTTTCAATGGGATCCTCGCTTTCCTCCGAAGGATCTTGGTCAAATAAATCCGAGATTTCCTCTTCCCCTTGAAAGATGATGTCCTTCAATTGTTCATCTTCGATTTTCTCTTCAATTCCGTAGAGGAGGGAGTCACTCCAGGATTGGCTTTCCGCCCGCCGATGTCTTCCAGAGCGGGATTGTTGTTGTTGACCTTGAGCGACCATTTGATCCGATGGTGACGTTGATTCGAGCATTAGCAGATTTCCTTCTTGGTCATCTGCCAATTCGGGATCTCCTCGCACCCGGGCTTCGTAAGTTGTTTCCACCTGAGTGCAAACTGTTGTTCCCGATGTTGAGGATGTGAGTGTGACGGGGAGTCCCGAGCCGCCTCTTGGCTCTTCGTCTTGACCCACTTCGCAGTGTACAGAGCGGGTAGTGGTAGCGGCACGAGGGCTCGGCGTGTTTTCTCGGTCGCTGCTGTACTGTTGAGAAAATGAAGATTGCATGGCAGTCGGTCCTGGATGTTGTTCTGGCACAGGTGACGATTGTTGCGCCGGTACAGGTGACGATTGTTGCGGCGGAATACTTTGGTAATGTTTCGGTTTTGCGGCATCCGATTCGTCTTCCTCTTCGTCATCGCCATCCTCAGGCAGAAGATCCCGCCCTAAGTCGATTTGAGATGCGACTAAGGTTTCTGAGGCCGAAGCTTCGCTGGACAAGCTCCCCAGGTAACTTTCTGAGGAGGAAGCCGCTGAGGCGGCACTCAGTGCCGTTTGGTATTCAGAGCCTCCGGAGCCGGATGACGGGAAATTATTGGACACTTGACCAAGGAGTGACGAATCCCAGGATTTTGGACGAGAAGGCTCGTCAGAAGAACTTTTCAAGGCAGAGTCTTCTGGAGCTGTAAAGAATTCCCCGGAGGATGAGGAAATTATCGTGTGAGCTTCTGGAGTTCCCGCTTCCGTTTGCAATCCCGATCCGAGCTTCTCACTCTGTTGTTGTTGCAGTTGCTGCCACAGAAAATAAACATAATTATTATTACAAAATGCAAAGCAATATTTATTCACAGTAGCGTAGCTGCTCTGTATAGAAATACACTTAATCTGTCTGTCTATTTGTCCGTCCGTCCCTGGCCACGACAACGTTTAACGAATTTAGGTACATTGTTCAAATTTTCTGTATGTCATCTAGAGGTCATCTGAAACATTTGAGTTTGAAAGTGGAATAACTAGATCAAGGTCAACTGGGTCATCCTACGTCATTTCATGAACGCATTGAGATACACAGTTCAAATTTTCTACACGTACATCTACGGTCTAAAGAAAGACTATGAAAATTGGGTAGTGTCCGTAGGTCAAGGTCAACGGGGTCATCCTAAGGTTATTTCATGAACGCATTGAAATACACCTTTCAAATCTTGTACACGTACAACTATCTAAAGAAGACTAAACATGATAATTGGGGGTCAGAAGAAGGTCAAGGTCAACGGAGTCGTTCTAAGGCCATGTCAAAAAATGGAGCAAAATTTAACATTTAAGCTTTGTGGACACACCATAGCAAAGTTCAAAATAACATGTTGTACGTCATAGGGTCAATAGGTCAAGGTCACAATATCATGCCCCAACGCTACTTTGTATTAGGTATATCCGTTTTGCAATGATTAATTTTTGTTTAGCATTGGAAATAGTTACCTTTGAGGAGCGGGCAGGTTCTGGAGAAGACACGTCTCCGGTGGACAGAAGCTCTTCATCAGTAATGTCAACACTGGACGGGGCGGAAACCTTCTGGTCAAATCCGAGTTTTTGTTCGACAGTTGACTCGATTTCGGAGACCAAGGTGCTAGCGGCGTGTCTTACTTCTTCCAGTCTCGTGTCTGTCAGTACAATGGTCATTTCACTGGGCGACTTCTCGCTCTGCTCAATTTCGCTTTTCTCTACCGTTGAGGCGGGAGTGGCTGAATGTGTTGTTGCCGCACTTGCCAGACTTTGACTCTCGTCTTTGTCACTGACAACACTGTCCGTCATTTCCACAGTACCGGTGCGTACAATTTCCGTGTTGAAAATATCGCGGCTGATTTGCATGGGGCGGCATCCTGTGCTTGCCAGGCTGCTTTGACTTTGACTCATTTCGTCGTCATCCAAAGACTCATCTTCCCGCGAGCTGCCGACGGCGAAAACGACTTTTCTCTCTGGACTGGCTTTCGGCTCTTCTTTTGGTTTCTGTCTCATGTGGCTGCTGTATTGGTACTGAACTAAGTCGTCGAGTTGGATCTCCTCTTCGGCTTCCGGGTCGTCTGTGTCTAGGAAAATGGCTTCTTTGCTCCTTTCGATCTCGTAGGGACTGGGCGTTCTTTGTGGACGAACTGGCAGCTGCTCTTCAGCGAGCATATCGATCGTTTCCACGCCGACAAAGGCGCTATTCTCAACTCCCATCGTGTAGTCCTCGACGGAGGAGAGAGACTCCCTCTTTTTACGCTCTTCATCGTCTTTCTCCCGCCAAAAAGCCTTTCTCTCCCCAAATGTCCCTACACTCTCGACCACTCGGGACGGTGAGGCTGTCACGTCAACCTCCTCACATTTCGTGCGAGAGCCAGACGCAACTAACAAGGTCAATATAATAACAACCAATCTCTTATAGACTTTTAAATCTTCCCACCAATAAATCATCATTACCAAAAAAAGGCTAAGAAGAATTTGAACAAAAAACTCTCCTACTTTCTCCTCGTCAGTGAAATCAAAAAAATAATCGACGCCTTCTAACAGAAACACAATCATTCATCTAATTTTTCTTCGATATAGAATTTTGAAGAGGGATGAGACTAAGTCGACGATTTTGCATGAATTACCCAAATAAAATCGAAGAAGTTTCAATCCGGAGCGAAATAATCTAGAACGAAAATAATTTTAACGAAGCCCAGACTCAGACACCAAAAAATTCCTTTGTTCTCATTTGTCTACGGCTCATGCCTAATTTTAACCAGTTTTTACTAAAAAATAAAACATGCATTTTCATCTATTTACGAATCACTCACAAGACGAGACTACTACGAACGAACGATCACCATATCTCTATCATTCGGATCGGGGAAAATTGTGCCAGCCGCAGACGTGAAATAATTTCTTGAATAAACACAAATAGCACCGTCGATATTTACAAGGACAATAACTTGAAAGCGATAAAAACAGGTGAAATACGCCATTAATATTTTAATATCTGAATTTTTTTATAACAATGAGATGCATGGATGAAAGCAAGCAGCGTACCACGTGTTCATTTATCTTCGTAAATAATGAGAAGAGATTTACCTTGATTCGAGTACAAAATGTACTAATTGTGTTGACAATAAGCAAATTGGTTAGAGACTGCAATGCAAAATGCAATAAAGCAACGACGATAAGACATAAGTCGAATATTCAATAATCAATTCAAAATCCACCGCCACCACACTTGACGAAAATGCACAGTAAAATAAAATTTAAAAAAAAAACTGGTTGGGGTAAAGGAAAGGGTGCCCCTGAAAAATTTGATTGTTCTTGAGAACATTTTGTGGACACCCAAAATTTTCTATCGGGATAAAACTTCGAAATTTTTCAGGGGTACCCTTTCCTTTACCTTAGCCAAAAACTGAAGGAAATAATAAAAACAAAAAAAAGGCTTACGGTAGACGATAGGGAGGTGAATGCATGGCTAATAATAGTTAAGGCCTTAGATTAAGTCTCTTGTGCTTCAGACTCAGGACTGGGCTCTTTGGAAGTGGATGTGCCCCCTGCATTATTTTTCTTCCCTTTCCTTTTGTTCTTTTTATTCTTTTTGGAGGAGGAGGGTGCAGAAGGAGGAGGGTTGGAAGTTGTGGAAGAACTATTTAAGTCTTTCTCTCCTACTACAGATTCACTAACATCAATATCCTCTGGAGAAGCTACAGGCTCTGATTCTTCTGGAACAACAACTTTCTCACTCTCAGCCGTCGTCGTCGTCGTCTCTGATTGGGTAGAAGGAGGAGGGCTTGGAGGTTTAACTACAGGTTCAACTTTTACATCTCTAACTTCAATCTGGGACTCGAAATCCTCTCTGTCCAACTCTGCGTCGGGTTCTAGATCCGATTTAAAAAAAGGTTCTGGCTCTTTAGGAAAAGTTGGAATTTCAGGGGCCGGATCCTCTTCAGCATTTTCATCAGCTTGATATTCAAGAAGTTTTTCTAGTTCATCATCGTCAAGTCCTTGAGGATCTGCACTATTAATTGAGGTTAGGGCTTCTGCAATGATGTCGTCAACAATTACACCTCCGAAGGCTTTTGTAGAGTTCCAATTGGAATTAGGGGAAGGAGGAGTCGGGGGTGATTGGGATTGGGAATGAATTTCCACTTGGTTTCCCTTTCCATTTAAATCTGCTGACACAGAGTCATTCAAATTATTTAATTCTTGGTTCGTTTCTGATGTTAGTCTTTCCAATTCTCTTTCTAAGTCTTCTTCAATGTTCATTAGTCTACTTTGAGATTGCTGGTGAAAAGGCTCGAAGCCATGGCTTTCCTGTCTGAAAAATTCCTGACCCGGTTCTGTTTGGCTTTGTAATTGAGAGAAAAAGTCAGTTGTTGATGGTTCCGTTGTTGTTGAAGAGAAAACCTCCGTGATTGTTGGATCAGTTGTGCTCTGTGAGAAAAATTCGGTAATTCTCGGGTCATTTGTAGTTTGAGTGAAAAACTCAGTAATTCTTGGGTCATTTGTGCTTTGATTGAAAAACTCTGTAATTCTTGGGTCATTTGTCGTTTGTGTGAAAAATTCAGTGACCGTTGGTTCACTCGTGCTTTCTGTGATAATTGTCGTCGTGACCGTTGGTTCCGTCCGTCTCGTTTGTGAAAAGAATTCCGTCACTGTCGGCTCAATTTGTGACACGTGTGTGAAAATCTCCGTCACAGTCGGGTCAGTTTTGCTCTGCGTGAAAATTTCCTTAATTGTTGTTGGTTCTGATGATGACTGCCTTACTTCTTCCGGTTGTTGTTGTTGAGATTGAGAATAAGATGGAAGATCAATGTCTTCATCATCAGATGTGATTTCGACGATTTCAACTCCTCCAGTGTTGGTAACCTTTTTTCTTTGTTTTTCCACTGTAACAACAGGTTCACGATCACTTTCACTATTTCCACCGCTGACAGTGGTCGTCGTCATTTTCGTTGTTGTTATTGTGCTTCTTAAACAATCTTGGAAGGATCTGGGATGACTTGGTTCGTTCAACTCTGAAATATCAATCGTGTCCCTTGTGTCCCTCTCTCCAACTTCAATGCTTTCCACATGAATAGGATCTAAACAATGCAAGTCAGTTATTTTCTCATGATTTTCTATAATGCCCACCATTATCATTTTCTATAGAGAGCTTCTTCAATTTTCCCGCTATTCACTAATCAGCAGTTGTTGTCAGTTGTCAGTAGTAAATAATTTTCACACTAATAATAAACTGCTGGTTTTAGTTGGCGGTTAATTTCAAACTTTTTTCAGTGTCAGTCGTATCAGTAGTCGTAACTTTTGTTATTGTCGTTTTCCAAACACAATTTTCGTTTTTTTAAAAATATTATTGTGGCAAATTGCTAGTTTTCAGTTATTTTCCGTTAGTTAACATTGAAATCCCAGACAGCAGATGTAGAGAGTGTAGTAAAAGAAGAGACAGGAGACAGTTGACAGTAAAAAGAGACCCAGAGTGAAAGAGAGAGAAGCTACTTTTTTAGAAATGCGTTTTTTATTTACAAATTCCAAAGAAATTACTGGAAAGGGTTAAGTTTTAGGGAAAATAAGCAAACCTGATCGAACCCGTTGTTGTTCAATCTGTAAACATGCAAAAAAAAAGAAACCCGAAAAGTTTTAGGAGGCAAGTTTAAGAGGAGGGCGACCGACCTTCTTGAAATCTGACCACGAGTTTTTGTCTTAAAATTGGAGATTGAGTTCTCTCGCTCTCATCGAGACACTCTGGAGAAGCTGGAACGAGTCTTTCCCTCAAACTTCTAATCTCTACACTTTCCCTTCCATTCTCTGAAGTTCTCACAAGTAATTTGATCTCTGCG
Source organism: Tomocerus nigrus (assembly GCA_019776505.1). Lineage (NCBI taxonomy): Eukaryota > Metazoa > Arthropoda > Collembola > Entomobryomorpha > Tomoceridae > Tomocerus > Tomocerus nigrus. The sequence goes on from JABASI010001101.1 coordinate 7,162, forward strand.
TGAATCGGACTCGCTTTTCCATCATCAGAGTCTACAAGGATGATTGGACTTTTCCGATGTCCTCCTTCGTTTTAAGTATAACAATTAAAGTTAACAAAGCACACCGAAATTTGCAGCCTCAAATTATTTTCGTCTTTTTAGGTTCAAATATCATGAAGATGACGTCATCAGCTGATTTTCCATAGTAAAACAATTTACAAAGGGAAAGAAGAATGGTCAGGCATGTAGAGAAAACCAGATAGGATGATTTTCACACAAAAAGTGTAAAATAAATACACCATGAAATAGTACCGTAAAAAAGTACCGTTAACCGTACACAGGTAAGACGTGAAATACCGAGATAAAATAGAGACGTTGCGATTTTCCGTTTCCGTACGTAATAGAAATACTATAGAAAACAATGCATTTTTACCATGTTTTTTATTAAACGATTTTTAAGATTTTTGCCAGCCAGCCATCAATTTTAGCCGGCTAAATTGGTCAAAATAGTCAAAAAGAATGTAAAATAATTTTAGCAAGCCGCAAAAATAAATTTAGGCGGTTAAAAAGCCAAAGCCGTTTTGGCCGCTACTGTTTTAGTTACAGAGAAGGAAAGGTTGCGTAACACTCGTGACAGTGTAAAAGTCACGTGATATGCGCGCGCAACGATTAATCAACACAATCTTCGTAATGTTTTCGCCCGTTACGAAAACGGAAAATCGCAATCTCTCTATTATTTCCTTAGTTATGAAAAACGCACTGCCAACATTGCAATTTTGCAGCAGCATAGAGAGAAGAAAACATGCAAAGAACGTTTTGCTAATACATGAAGGAAAGCCAGGCTGAAAATATTTATGACAGTCGACATTCAAGCTAATCAAGAAAATCGTACAGTAAAAGACATAAAGCCACAAATTCCACGTACAAAAATAGCACGACAATAAAAATATGGAAAATAAAAACAATGAAAATTGTCCTAGAACTTTCAGATTGATAATTTGATTTGCAAATCGTATAATTGCAAATGTCAAACAGCCCACACACTCCCTTCTATATAAATATCTTTGTCTTTTCTTACTACAACAGAAAACTGAATTTGATGTCGAAAAATAGATTTAAAAAACAATCTAATTAACGGTAAGTACAGGTATCATAAATTCAAACCACAATATTTTAAAAACAAATCAAGAAAAGGAAGATGTATGATTTGAAAAGGGAACTTTTGGAGGAGTCTTACCCGAATGAACTTCCGGCGCATCAGTTCCTAATTGTGATTGTATGGAATCTCGCTCTGGAAACAAATAATCTACATTGTAATATAAATTGGTAGGAATAAAAGGTGTAAAATTACACGACAATTATATAATACAGGGTGGACCAGAAGTAAATAACGTAACATAGGACTTTCTCCATGTAAATTACATTTAGTCTTTTTACGCCTAAATAGCGCTCCAAAAAACTTTTCGCACCTTCTGAAGGAAATTAAAAATTAAACTTTGACTTTATAAAAAGTGAAAGTGCAAGTGAAAATTAACTTTTCTGGCGTAAAAATGATTTTGGAGGGCTTTTTAAATGTAAAATGAGGAAATGCGATTTACATGGATAAAGTGCTATGATAAGTTACTCCTGGTCAACCATGTAGACAGTCAACAACAACAACAGACACAGTACAAGAAAGGGTTTTAATATTAAAATTACAACATTCTCTACTGTTGATTTTATTTTCGACCTGAAATCCTGACTGATATACCGCTCTACGAAGCTCAAGCTGAATATCATCTCTAAGTAGCTAAAAAGAAGCAAACATAAGATGAGTGAGCTGGAAATTGGGATTTTGTGGTGCTTACAAATAAAAACGGCCTTTATTTAAGGTTGTTAGGAACCAAAGTGTGATCAATTGATTTTGTTCAGAATTCAAGAGTGATGTGACATCAATTATATGACATAAGGTATCTTGATAGACATCCACTATTTCTTTGCACATGAGTCGCGCGAACTTGAAGCAGGAAAAGCCCATTGGGGCGTAAGGAATGTAGAAATTCCAAAGGAAATACGAGAAAAAGTTTAATTTAGCTGAACAAGATGGAAATGTTTGGGGTTTAAATGGCCCTGGAGTGTTTGCTAATTTCGGCTCTTATTTTTAATCCAAAAACTTAATTTTTTAAGGCATAATTTGAAAATTAGAAATTTGGCTGTTTTGGGTGGGAAGGAGAGGCTCAGCCCCAATGCTCTGCCCCCTTCAAATCCTTTGCGCCCTTTTCACCCTTCAATCTTACTCTAACGTCTCAGATTAGTGGATGTCTATAGAATAAGAACCTCGAGGAGAATTTCTCTTGGAGTGCTTCTTCCTTGAGCGGCGCCTACAAACATTGCTAGTGGTTGGAAGAGCCGCCGCCCTGTCAGGACTTCCAGGGCTGATAAGAATTGAAACTTGAGAAGGAGATGTGACACAAGAGGGAGAGACGATGTCATCCATGTCTTCGACATCCGTCGTCGGCTCCGTATTTTCTTTCGGCAAATTCAATTTGAACTCCTCTCGTTTCACTTTGCAAATATTCTCGACAGTTCTCTTAAATTTTTCCGAATCTTTGACTGTGACCGATGAAAAATTCGCATCCATGATCTCCTCCATCATTTTGTCATCCGCCTCTGTCCAGATTACCGAAGAATGATCTGGATAGGATGATCCAGGTGTTTCAACGTCTGCCACAGACATATCTTCAACATCGGTGACATCCCCGCCGTAGGCACCATCATCTCCTTCGTCATCCGAGTCAGACGTTCCTTTTCCTTGATACAAAACAAGGCGGGGTGTCAATTTTTTCGAATCCACGGAAGCGCAAACAATTTCATCATCTTCCGTGTTACTTTCGGCAAGGTCGACATCTGCCTGTTTTTCCTGCATTAAAACTTTTCCTCCCGCACTGGTGTTGGCACTTAAAATGGTATCGACCATAGCCTCTGCTTGTTTTTCGATAGATTCCCACTCTTCGTCTTTATCATCATCGCCACCCACCTCTTCATCGTTTGAATCTTCCAAATCTTCGCAATCTGTTAACGCCCCTTCATCTTTCTCCACGATTTTAAGCAAGGAATATTTTTTATCAGACATGTTTCTAGTTTCGCTATCAAGTAAATCTTCTTCATCGGTGATATCTTCATAGAGACGCTCGTCCCCCATGTCAGAAGGCGTGATTGAGCGAATTTCGTTGATTTGTAAATGGCCGGACAATGCGCTCGACACTCGGCTCCCTTCTAAATTCAAACACTCTTCATCTGTCAACGGATCGACGATTAATTCCGGCGTGGGATTTTGTCGTCGAAGAGTTGTAAGGGATGATCGACGGCGGCGTGGACTACTCGCCCCAACATCTTCTAAATCTTCCACATCGGTAAGACCATCTTCGTCGGCGGGGTTGATAATAAGCAAATGATCTTGCTCGGGCATTTTCTCCATTACTGAAATAATAATTTCTCCGTTATCGGTAAGATCTGCGAAAAAGCCTGCGCCATGATTCGGGTTTGCATCCATGTCGATAATTTCAACGTCAATTTCTCCTTCTACATCTTCAGTGTCCGTCAGTCCTTCTTCCTCATCTTGATTCACTTGAAGAAGATTTGATTGAGATGGGCGGGATTGATTGGTCACAACGGTTGTTTCTCCCGAATCATGTTGAATGGAAATCTCGCCTTCATCTCCGAATTCTTGCAAAAATTGTTCTACGTCTTCGTGAGAACATTGAGGAATTAAACTTTCACCTTCGTCCTCTTCATTTTCCGAAGAAAGTATTTCAGTGTCTGTGACATTCCCGCCATCTGTGGCTGCTCTAGGAACTATTAGCACATTTGAAGTGGTGTCTACAACGGCGGGGGGACGACTTTCCTCTAAATCTTCAACATCTGTCAAAGCGTGCTCATCATTAAGCGGGGATTCTGGGCGGAGGGTTGTGATTTCCCGACTTCGATTATTGTTACTCCCGCCACTCATCGCTGACTCTTCTCCGATTCGCATTCTCCCTTTTCTTTCTCTGCAGAAGTTGATGGATCTGCTTCTTCGGCGGCGGCGGAGGAGGCGGTGGCGGAATCCGAGGCTGCTGCCTGCTGATCGTGGTGATCGTTGTCGTCACCTATGTAGACGGTTAGGTTAGCTCATTTCATTTTATTAGTAACTAAAATGACTAACTATAAACTAATTACCTAATTATAATTAATTATTAATTTACTATACATATTTAAATATTACTTACTAGCATAACTAAAACACGTACAGTAATATTTACATTATAATATTTAATTTAACTCCGTGTAATATTCCTGGAAACATTTTAATAATATAAAAATTATTGTAATTAATTAAAATTATATAATTATAATTACTACTACTAATTATGTAACACAACTAAATTATACGTGTAAATAATCAAACTCTGCTCAAAAGTCAAACCACTACGAGAAGTAATCAATAAATTATTGAAAACCGAACGAACGGAGGTTTGCAATGCTTGGCTTAACTAATCAATGAGAATTTTCACCGAAATAAACAAAGAAAAAAACCGCGAAATCCAAATTCAAAAATAAACCAATAAAATATAATTCAAAGCGAGCGACATTGCTTTCTACATTGCCATACCCTGCTGGAGATTAGTAAGTCAGTGCGAATGATCTTTCAATTATTATGGCGATTAGAATTCATATAATATTATCTTATATCAAAATATCAACTGTTTTTTTGTATAGTTAATATTTAATGACTAATTAATTATTAATTGATTAATTTAATTAATATGAATATTTATGATTTGTTATTTTGGTATTTACCTTTGACGGAGAAAGAGAATTGGATGAAAGGTGCAAGAGACTCAACAACGGTGGGATACTGCCCACTGGAATCTACGCGAGGTGGGGACAACCGAGTGATTTGTAACTCAGTCGACTCCGACGTTCGAGATTCTGAGCCCGAGATTGAGATAGGGGAAGAGGCTAGTGAGGAGCGGGAGAGACTACCTGAGCCCGAAGCGGCTAGCCCGCCCTCTTCCGAAGTAACGCTGGAGGAGCCTTTGGCGGGAGATTGGGAGAAAGAATGAGACTGCGAGGATAAGGAAACAGACGTGACGGAAGATGTGACCTTTTTAGAAGAGGATGTCGAAGAAGATGAGGATTTCGATGAAGAAGATTTCGAAGAGACTTCCGAGGCGGAGCGAGATGATTTTTGCGACGAAGTTTCCGAAGCGGAGCGAGATGTTTTCTTGCTCTCAGAACCTGACTGTGCTCCGGATGCGGCTCCTGACGATTGTGCTGAGGAGCCTCCTCCAGAGCCCGCGGAGCTTCCAGAGTGAGATCCTTTGGAAGGAGCCTGCGGAGACTCGGAAGAACTTCCGAAAGAGGATGCTCTTCCGGGAGATTCGATCCCGTCATCCGAAACTGAGAGTTTCCCGCGAGGAGAACTTTCGGCGGGAGATGAAGAATGTTTATTAGAATCTTCCGAAACGACAGAAGATGCTGCAGATGAGACTTGTTGACTTAGAATGCTGGGAACATCCGAAAGTTCTCGACTGTGGCTATGACTTTGACTGGATGCTGAAGAAGTTGTTGTTGTTGCTGTTGAAGAACTTTCCTGTGCTCCTCCTCCTCCAGCTATTGCTGAAGGATGTGAGTGAGACGAGTCTGTTTTTGATTCATCAGAGGATTTCCCGCTGGGGGATCCTACTGAAGGGACGAAACTGCCGCCATTATCATCAGTCGTGACTTGGGTCCCTTCGGAAGAGGATCCGATGAAAATTGCTCTTCCGTCTGTAAAAGATTGGTAGGCGGATTCTGTTAATTGTCCTCGTTGGGAGTAGACAAAGTCGAGAGTTTTGACAAAAACTTCAGACGTGATAATGGCGGGGGCGGATTTGGGTCGCGGCATTTCAGGAGGGAATTGAATCTGATATTCTAAGTCTGGCATAGAATATACAGAGCGATGACGTTTGCCTATAAGTTTCGTTGGTCCAAATGGTCTTTTGGCCATGGCCGAGGCCGATGGCTTGCCCTCTTCCATTGAGATCATTCGTGCAGGTGGTCCTTTCACGAATTTCTTTGTTTCAACAACAAATTCTGACTCAATGACTTTTTTCTGCGTTGTGGCTGTGGCTTGGACACTTTCCAGCTCCGATTCACTCCTCGCAAACACATTAGCTTGAATGTGTTGGGGAGTACTCTGCTGGATCACTTCTGCGGCAAACGTCATCTGGGGAGAAGCGACTGAGGTCAACAACAATTCCTTAGACCCTTTTTTCCCGCCGCCGTCACTCTTTTTTGAAGAGGAAGAAGATCCTGAGCTCATTCGAGATCTGTCCTTGATATCTTTTTCTACTGTGTAGGCTTCCGGGTCACTAACCCGCCGCCCGGACTCTTCTTCTCTTTCTTGAGTGTCGATATCCTTTGAGTCATCGTCAACGATTTCTTTGTCGATGAAAAAGGCTCTTTTCTCTTTTGTCGGAGAGATTCGTGGTCGAACTGTCGGCTCGCCGTACTCGTAAGTGATCTTGATTTCCCGCACTAATTCCTCTTGGGAAATAAATTTATGCTCCGTGACAGGTGAGCGAGGCTTGATCAGAGTTGTCGACGTTGTCGGAGATGTCACTCGATCAATTGGCGTCGTATCACGAATCGGCTCTGCTCGAGTGTACTCTTGGAAATACATTGCCTTTCGGAAGTCCTTCTTCTCGACTTCGGGTGTCACTTCCGGCATGTCGTCATCTCCTCCTTCTCCTTCATGAGTTACAGATTGCATCCCAGTTGTTGCCAAATCGAAGATTTCAATCGCTTCCGTTGTTACCACTTGACTTTCCTCTTTCGCTGTTGTGAGGACGACACCTTTCTCTGCTTTCACTTCCGACTTTTCACTCACTCCTTCCTCTTTCTCTTCAATTGTCGCGGAGGCGGAGATTTTAAGCGGAGATTTACTTCCACTTGGAGAAATCTCCATTAATTTCTTTTCGTCCGACGAGATTGACGTCGTCTCGTCTGCTTCGACGATTTTCTTCATTTCATGAGCTACGTCCGATCCGGATTTGATGTCGTAGCTACCGATATCACTTGTTTCGGTCATCGACGACGAAGATAACGTGTCATCTTGAGCTGACTCTTCCGCCCCAACCATATCTCCCTTTTCTGGAGATTTCTCTCCTTTTGACGATTTTTCTGGAGATTTTTCTAGTGGGAGCTCTTTTTCTGGAGATATCTCAACTTTCACTGCTTTAGGTTCAATTTTCTCAACTTTATCTTTTGCATCCTCAGATTTTTTATCTTTGCCTTTCTCCACTTCAGGTTGACTTGGACCGGATTCTACAATTTTCTTCTCACTTTTACTTTCAACGTCGGTGAAAGTTTTGCTTTCTTTTTCAATTAATTTCTCGGATTTCGTTTCAGCCTTTTCTACTTCTTTAACCAATTTACTTTCTGTTGTTTCCTTGTCGGTTTGCTTTACGTCTTTCTCAACTTTCTCTGAACTTTCACTTTTTACTTCCACCTGTTGCTGAGCTTTCTCCGGCGGGATTTCAACGGAGCTTTGAGTTTTATAGGCAGCTTTATCTGAAACAGTTTCATCGGGAAGAGATGCAGCAGCGACAGTTTTCTCTTCTACAGCTTCAACGACAGTTTCAAGTTTGTCGTCGTCGAAAGTCTCACTGAGTCCTAGCATTGCCTTTAACATGGGCGTCATGGCTTGATCAGTCGGCGTGGGAGTTAAGTCAGGTCTTAGCATTTTAACTTCCCGTTTGATTTGGGAAGCTGCTTCCCTGGCTTCCTCCACCAATTTCTCCACGTCGCTAATTAATTGATCTGGCTTCTTTCTCTCAGACTTTTGTGGGGATTCGACCATAGAAGTAGGTACACCTCGGGTGTCAACTTTCTTTTCCTCCGAAACAATTTTAGCAGGAACTTCTGGAGAAATGCTTTTCGCCGCTACTGCACTTGTAGACGGAATTTCCTCGTCTATTCCTGAAGAAGCCGGTTTTTCAGTGAAAGTCTTTTCAGTGAAAGTTTTTTCGATTTTCTCCTGAATTGTAGGTTGTTGACTTTCACCGGGGAAAGCCACATCTACAATTGGTGTGGTGTGTTTCTTTCGAAAATCATCATCAGCCTCTACTTTCTCCACTTTCTTTTCAACGACTTCTTCCTTGGACACTGCAGAAACTTTTGCTTTTTCTGGCGTCTTAACTTTTTTCGTATGTTTGGAAGATGTCGCTGTAGTTTCTGGCACGACTTGTTCTTCCATTTCATCAAAACTGATTTCTCCGCCGGAAATTATGTCCTGAGGTTGTTTGTAAGAAGAAGTCATGGAAGTTGAGAGAATTGCTGTGCTGCTAGTTTCAGTCACTGTTTCAACAATCGGGGATTTCAATTGAAATTGTTCTTGGAACACGGCAATATCCGGTTTTTCCTTAATCGGTGCTAAGTGTTCAGCCTCTTTTGAACTGATCGGAGATCGAACGATAACGGGCTTTTCGATTTCCACCGGAAGAACACTTTTAGGAATCTGCTTTCCCCCAGCAAATGAAATCTGTGAAAAGAATTCCTCTTCTTGCTCGCTAACTCCCGTGTCAAAGATTTCCTTCTCCAGTCGAGCAATTTCCTCATCCAGAGATAATGGCGGTTCGGTTGAATCAGATTTGTCTTCTTGACTTAAGTGCTTGGAGATTTCACTAAGGGAATCTCTACCCGCCACTTTCTTCTCTGTGCTTTTCATTTCGGTTTTAACAAGGCTTTCAACAATTTCAGGCTTTTCAAACTCTTCTACTTTTTCACCGGAATCCGTTGATTCGGTTGTGTATTGAGTTTCTGTAGTTGTAATCGTTGAAGAAACTCCGGCATCGTCGATTTTCGTCGTAGTCACAGTTGTCGTTGTTGTCACAGTTTTTGTTGAGACGCTTTCGGGCAGAGATTTTTCAACCACTTTACTGATCTCTTTATCGAGCGTTTCCAAAAATTCTAATTTCAAGCCTCCCTTAGAAATAGCAGGCTTTTCCTCTTTTTCGGCTGGCTCTTCGGAAAGAGAAATTAATTTGGTTGAAACAGCTTCCGGCTCCGGCGAGACCTTTGATGGTGCAGCTACTTTTACTTCCTGTTCGGGTGCTGTCTCTGCAACAATTACTTTCTCTTCCGGGGCCTTTGAAACAGATTTGATTTCTTTTTCAGTAACTTTCTCGGCAATTTTCTCTTCTTTTTCAACAGGTTTCACTTTATTCTCTGGAGATTTTTCAACTGGCTTAACTTTCTCTGGAGATGTTTCAACTGGCTTAGCTTTCACTGGAGATTTTTCAACTGGCTTGGCCTTTTCTGGAGATTTTTCAACTGGCTTAACTTTTTCTGGGGATGCAACCGGTTTTACTCCTGTCACTGGAGACTTCTCAATTGGTTTTGTTTCTTTTGCCGGAGATTTTTCAATAGGTTTTACTTCCTCAACAACAGATTTCTCTTCAGCTTTTGCTTCGGTCACTGGAGATTTCTCAATTTCTTTGGTTTCTTTCACCGGAGATTTTTCAACAGGTTTCACTTCTTTTACAGGAGATTTCTCGACTGTTTTCGTTTCTTTCACAGGAGATTTTTCAATAGGCTTAACTTCTTTTACGGTGGATTTCTCAACAGGTTTCACTTCTGTCACCGAAGATTTTTCAATAGGTTTTGCTTCCTTCACCGGAGATTTCTCAACAGGTTTTACTTCTTTCACTGGAGATTTTTCAATAGGTTTTGCTTCTTTCACCGGAGATTTCTCAACAGGTTTTACTTCTTTCACTGGAGATTTCTCAACAGGTTTTACTTCTTTCACCGGAGATTTCTCAATTGCTTTCGCTTCTTTCACCGGAGATTTCTCCACAGGTTTTTCTTCTGTCACCGGAGATTTTTCAATTGTTTTTGTTTCTTTCACCGGAGATTTCTCAATTGCTTTTGTTTCTTTCACCGGAGATTTCTCAATTGCTTTTGTTTCTTTCACTGGAGATTTCTCAATTGCTTTCGTTTCTTTCACTGGAGATTTCTCAACAGATTTTGCTTCTTTCTCAGGAGTTTTCTGAGTTGGTTTTGTAATTTCAACTTTCTCTGGAGACTTCTCCACAGCTTTAACTTCTTGCTTTGGAGTTGATTCAGCTGATTTTAATTCTTTTTCTGGAGTTTTCTCAACTGATTTTACTTTCTCCTCTGATTTTTCAGTCAGTGCTATTTCCTTCTCCAAAGCAGATTTGACTTCGGTTTCTTTCAGTGGAGAAATGGAAATGAGGTCATCTACTGTATCTTTCTTTTTCTCAGCAGCAGCAACTGCCGTATCAATATCCTTGACTTCTTGTGCATAAAACATTTCAGCGGATTTGACTTGTGCATCTGGATATTCAAAATCTTTTTCTAGCCCCAAATTTAAATAGTCGGGTTTTTCGACCACAACTTTCTCTTCAGCTGCCATTTTAATTTCATCGAGTTTGCTCTTTTGTTCTTTAGCAGTGCTGTCAACCTGATCCGTGGATTTCACTTCTGAAACTTTCTCTTTGGAAATTTCTTTGCTAATTTCGACTATTTCCTTTGGAGTAGTAGCTTTCCCTTTAACTGTTCCATCTTTCTCTTTTACAATTTCAGGAGATTCTTCGGCGATTGCTTTTGGTGAAAGTTTTTCTTTGTGTTCAGCTTCAGGGGATTCACGCTCATCACTTTGCCAAGTTTTGACAACAGTGACATGGGAATCGTCTTCAATTTTCTCTTTGATTAAATCTTCTACCTGTGCGATCGACTTGAATTGTTTGGTAGCTTTCGTCTTGGACACATCTTCCGCTTGAATATCGAAACTCATCATTTGACTTTCAAGCGAAGATATGACGTCATCGACGGTTCTGGTCGGGTCTTCCCGAATTTCCAGGTTGGGAGCTCCTCGAGCTCCCTCCTGTTGTCCCATGACGACTTTCTCCATAATTTCCTCTTGAACTTGGAATTTATCCACTTTCTCCGTGACATCCTCGAGGAAGATGCCTTCGGAAATGGAAGGTGACGAAGTGAAACCCGGACCGATTTCCAGTTCCAACGATAAAAGTTCTTCTGGAAGACTTTCGTCCATTGTTCCCTGTCGCCCTTCTTGATCTTTGCTATCGTCAATAGCCAACGAAGTGACTTCTAACGTTGTCGACAACTCTTCCTCCAGTCCTGATTCATAAACTGCCCGCTCAGGTGTTGAAACACTTTCTTTCACTTCAGTCTCGGGCGTTTTCTCGCCTTTTGTTAAAAATTCTTTGACAGAGACAGCAGCAGCTAATCCCGCCGCTCCTATCAAACCACCTAAAGATTCCGTCAGTCTACTCGAGTCGGATTTTTCTTCCGAAGGCATTTTCTTAGCAACATCTTTGACGATCGGCTCGACTTTAGCTCGAACATCCTCAAATAATGCAGTCTTTGCAGATGAACTCTGCACTCTCTCCTGGTATTCTGATTCTGAAACTAAACTAATTTCCTTAGCTAATTTTCCCGCCGCTACAACAGTCTCATCTAATTTCTTTTCAGCCTCAACAACTTTCCCCTTGACAATTTCCTCTTTTTTGACAGCAATTTCTTCGGCCTTAGAAACGACCGTTTTTTCAACTGTTTCAAAAATTCCCCGACTTTCTTCTTTTCCTTTTTTAATCACTTCCTCACTTTTTTCAGTAAGTTTAGTAGCAACTTCTGAAACGGCCTCGGCGGCTTTCTTTTCAATTGTCTCTTTTTTCGCATGAATGTCTCCAATTTTTGAAAATACCGTTTCTTCAGCCATTTCTAAAATTCCACGCTTTTTATCTTCGGCTTTAGTGAGGATCTCTTCTTTTTTCTCAGTAATTGTCGTAGAGACTTTTGAAACCGTTTCTGAAACTTTCTTTTCAGCCTCTCCTTTAAATTCCAGCGTAGTTGGAACAACAGATTTTACTTTCTTTTCCACAGATTCAATTTCGGCTGAAACTGTTTTAGTGAGAGTGTCTGAAAATGTTTCCATTTTTTCGATTGGCTTCTTTACTTGCTCTTCACTTTCAGCTTTCACTTTTTCGACAGATGTCGTAATTTCTTCGACTCTTTTGTCAAAAACCACTTGAGATTTTAGCAAATCGATGCCCACAGCAGATCCCACTGCTTCTTTAATACCTGCACTCAATTGTGAAAGTGAAAATCCCTTAAATTCTTCCGGTTTGACTGTATCAACCTTTTCAGACACTTTCTTTTCAGGTTTTTCTTCTTTTTTAACTTCCTTTTCAGAAACATCGACCCTGGTGGCTTTTACTTCACTCTCAATTCCATGTGCAGAAATATAAGAAACCTTATCTGCCGGAAGACTTTCTCCTCTCATAAATTTTTGCTTTTTCCCTTTTTGAGGGCTACTTTCGCTTTTCTCGACAGTTTTATCTTCGACAGTGACACTAGTTTCTTCCAAGACCGTTTTCGAAGACATTTTTTGTTGATCTGCGTCAGTGGATTCACGATCATCACTTTCCCACGTTTTGACAACGGTGATGTGAGCATCGTCCTCAATTTTCTCTTTGATCAAATTATCCACCTGTGTGATAGATTTGAATTGTTTAGATACTTTCGTCTTGGAAATATCTTCCTCGGCGGAGATGTCCAAACTCATCATTTGACTTTCAAGAGAAGAAATGACATCATCTATGGTTCTCTGAGGATCTTCCCGAATTTCCAAGTTGGGGGCTCCTCGAGCTCCCTCCTGCTCACCCATAACAACTTTCTCCATGACCTCCTCATGTACTTCACTTGTAATTGTTGTTTTCATTTTCTCGGCTTTCTTTGAAGGAAGTTTTGTCACTTCCTCTTTTACTGCACTCAACTTTGGCAATTCAGTTGCTTTCACTTCTTGAATTTTCTGAGGAATTTCCATTGATTTCCCCACTTCTATGATTTTGCTTTCAATTGTGAATGAATCGGTAACTTTCACTTCTTCAACTTTCTTTGAAGGGATTTCGGATTTTTCAATTGGACTTTTAGCTTTCACCAGTTCAATTTCCTTAGCAATTTCTGTTTCTCCGATTTCTACAAGTGTTTTCAAGTCAGTAGAGATTTCTGGTGTACCTATTTTTCCTTTCTCTTTTTCAAAGATGTCAAAATCGGATTTGGTGGCAGTTTTCACTTCCTTTGTCACTTTCGCAGCAGTTTCAGTAATAATATCTGCGGGGGCTCCGAAAGCAATGCTTTTCGAATCAATTGCTTTCTTGGCTGAATCTGTTTTTTCACTAATTGACATTTCTCCAATAATTTTCTCTTTTTCAGTAATATCAACGATCTTTTCGACTTTGCTGATGGAAATTGTCTTTTCCGTAACTGCTGTCTCTTGTAATTCTTTGTCAATTTTAGACATTTTAATATCTCCAAGTTTAGCAGGGAGATCTTGCTTTATTTCCTCGGAAATTGTTTTTGTAACAACTTCTTTCTTTAATTCGCTTATTTTATCACCATCTGTAACTTTCTCCGTTGTAAGATTCTTAAGCTTTGCAGGAACTGTTGCAGTTTTCGAAACTTCCTCAATTTTCTTTTCGGCTTCTGTTATGATTTTCTCAGATTGTGTTTTCTCCACTTTCTCTGTTGAAATCTCCTCAATTTTCTCTTGACTTTTAGAGAAAATTGTGTCAGAGATCCTAAACGTGGATGTTTCAACTGGTTCAGCACTGAATTCTTTTGGAATCTTTTCAGATATTTTCTGCGAAGTTTCAACGGACTCAGTTGTGACTTGTGTCACGAGTTGAACAGTCTTGTCCATTTTCTCGGAGACTGAATCTTTACTTTCGGTTTTCGCAGAAGCAGCAGCAACTTTCTCTTCGAGTTGGGAGAGTTTATTATCAGCAATTGATTTGTCAACAATTTTCTTCGCCTCTTCTGATTTGATTTCCTTAGTGGCTTTTGCCAATATTTCTAATTTGGATTCTGTGTCTAGAATTTCTTTAAGGCCAAATGGCGGTGATTCTGGTCCCACTTTCTCTTTTATTGTCTCTTTATCTTTGATTTGGCCGAATTCCACAGCCGACTGTGCACTATTCTCGATTTCATCGCCCTCAGATAAATCAATGATTTTTATAGGTTGCTTTTTCGGCATTTCAATTTCTTCGTCACTTTCACCAGCACCTTCATAGCCTTTCATTTCCTTCGCTTTAAATTCCCGTAATTCCTCCAGAGACTTTTCTTTCTCCTTTTCAGAGAGGACTGCAGTTGTGACTACGCTCAGTTTGTCAACAACAACAACCTTCTGGGTAGTGACGACGGAAATGCCCGAATCAACAGGTTTCATCATTTCCGAAATATCGACAGATTCCTCTAACTTTCCCTCGAGAACTGTCGGCGGGCTTTCCGATGTTGAAACAGACTTATCCTCGTCTGACAATTTTAGCTCCGATAATCCACCAAGGCTTTGCATTTCTGAATCTTCGTCTTTCTCCAGAGAATATTTCGGAGATCTCGGAGAAAGCGAACGATCCTTCTCGACTTTTAGAATCCCGCCCTTATCTTCTTCCGGAGCAGCACCTAATTTTTTCAACAGTTTCTCAGGCAAGTCTTTTTTTTCAGCATCTGGTGACTCAACGGTGGCGATTCCTTTTCGCTCAACGACAAATTCATCGAGTACCTCCAGGGTACTTTCACCTTTCTCAATCTTTCCTTCTTTTATCACAGTTACTTTTTCATCTTCTAAGAGACTAATGTGCTTTTCTTTACGGACCAAGCCGCCGAGCACGGATATCTCTTTGTCTATTTCAGGTACAGAAATCTCTTGAACAACCTTTCCCTCAATTTCCATTTTTTCAACAACTTTCTCATCAACTTTCTCTATATCCTCCTTCATTTTCTTAGTCTCTGTAACTTTAGCGTCGCCAGTCTCTTTAGCTTCCACGACTTTCTCCTCCACTTTCTTTTCTTTCAATTTTTCAGTCAATAAATCTGTCTTTTCAACAATTTTCGTATCAATAACTTTCCCTGCCGCGCCGACTTTCTCTTCCTCCTTTTTCAGACTTTCACTTGTCTTTTCTATAATTTCCTCTTTCTTGGTTACCACTTCCGTTTTCACGCTAGTAACTTTCTCCGCAACTTTCTCTTCGACTTTCTCTTTTTCAGTCAGTCTCTGCTCAATTTTAATTGGTTTTTCTTCCGATTTGATTACATCATCGACCCTCTCTTCAATTTTTTTCATTTCCGCCACTTTTGTGATTTTGAATTGTTTCGGCGGGCTTTTTTCTTTTGGCGTCATTTCTCTTTGTTCCTCATCCATGACCATAAGTGGTTCATCTTCAATGCTCATATCAAATTGCATTTCATCGTCATCGACAGACGTGAGTCTTTGTTGCTGTATCAATGGCGGTTTTTCAATTTCAACGACACTCGGGGGACTTCTGTCGGGAACTTCATCTTTATACTTGACATCAATTCCCGCCGAGCGTGCAATTTTCTTTTCCTCCCGCTCCTTAGCATCCGAAGCTTCTTTTTCTTTCAAAGTCTTATAAATCTCATCGTCAGCAATGGGCAAAGTGCTCAAATTATGCAAATGAGTGAGGACATCTTTGTCCTTTGTCTCTTGGGGGCTTGTGCCGACTCCGATGTCGATGGCCTCGAAGGACATCTGTTGGGAGCGATTCATTGTTTCTGGTCTTTCGGGCGTCCCTACCAACGACAGAAGAGGGGAGCATGCTTTATCCACTTGCATAGCCGTCCTGACTTTTTCCGCGCTTAATTCAAAATCCAATTCTGACGGGATTTCCACGACGTGACTTTCTGACGTGATTGTGACATTTGATCCGGCGGGACTTGGTACTTGGTAAGTTGCATCTGCCTCATCACCGTCGACATCCACGCCGACTGTTAACGTGTCGGTGATGTCAACTTCATCAGCTTCCACATCCACGACATCCGCAGAGACAGAGGCGTCAGGCCCACTCTGACTAACATCATCAAAGGAGCGGGTCACCGTAAAACGGGCACCATCTTTTTTCGGAGAGGTCAAACTAAAATCCGACACTTCCCCCTCAGTGTCACTGAGGATGGGATCCCTATCTCGGGTCAGAGTCATGCTAATCCCCGTGTCATACAGAGCACTCTGACTCTCAGTCTCCTCCTTGTCCGCCTTTGTCTTTTCCGGAGTGCCCACCGAGTCTTCAGACTTTGATCGATCCACTGTTTTCGACTCGCGGTCCCCTGGGCCATCCCAGTGGACTGTCAAACATCACACATCCAAAATATGCTGTCATCTCACACATCATCATCTAATCATCAAAACCCTTTTTTTAATAGCCTACCATTGCCACCAGCTTTTAATAGCTTTTTTATTATTTTATTGCCTCGAATAGCAAATGCCCAGCAGCGTATTAATTAGTCTAATAATTATTCTTTTTTTACAGGTATATAGTCAGTACAGCTTTAAAACACAGCTCAGTCATAGCACAGCAGCGATAATTAAAAATGTCAAGCAACAGCATAGTTAATTAACTATCTTAACAATTCAGAATTATTTTATTTATGATCTTCTCTCTAGCTAAAAAATTATTTTCTAGGAATTCAGTTAGTATTTTGCAATATTATGCCAGAATAAATAAATTTAGCCAATTAAAATTGAAAATCTCGCCAAATTATATCAGTTAGAAGAAATGCATTAAAAATCATCAATAATAAATATTAAATATCATTAGACATACAAGATGCATATAAATATTTAGAACTTTCTCTGCTTTCTCCTCGGAAGAGCTCTTTTTCATTTATTTCAAATTTAGAGCCTAGTAAAAAATTAAGGCTCTCTTGCATCTATTAAAAATCATTTTAAGGCTATTTCGCACCTATTAAAAATCATTTTAAGGCTATTTCGCACCTATTAAAAATCATTTTAAGGCTGTTTCGCACCTATTAAAAATCTTTTTAAGGCTATTTCGCAGCTATAGGCCCCTAACTTGAGTTACTACTTGTAATTTTCAAAAAAAAATCGTCTGTTCCCAAAAATGCGGAACAATGACTGGACTGTGTGCGTATAATTATAATTAATATGAGGAGCACTATTATTATAATAAGAGAATCTGCTGCAGTAGTATAACTACAGTTATTAATTATGATAATGATAGTTAACTAAATAGAATTGAATAGATTGAGGTAACGTGTAGGAAAGCAGTGTCACAGGGCATGGCAAAGGCGAGTACTTTACTAGCCAAAAGTACTTACATAATAATTACGAATCTTATACGTACATACTTGACTCATACTTTCTCCTCCTTCTTTCTTATAATAATTCACTAGTATTGAGATGCACTACAAAATCAGTGCAATTAATTGTATCCCTCTAAAAAAATCTTGGCTTTTTTCCTTTTATACTACGTGGTGATTAATAATTAAGAGAACCTTACAATAATAATAAAATAAACGCCTTAACATAATATTCTTATAACTTTCACTCTTCAAGCATTGCAAACCTCCGTGCAATTTTCATTGCTCAATTATTGGATTTTTTTTTTAAATCTTATTAATTAGAATTTGGTCACCCTTGAATTTTGAATTACAATTCCAAATAGAAACTGAATTGAACTCGTTTGATTATATCGCTCAATTCAATGTCAATCGAAAAAATTCTTACCTTACAAATTCTGATCTGACTGATTGGATCTTCTTTGGATGGATTGGGTTTTTTTGATTTGGTTTGATTCCCCAATGTAATTATCACTGATTTTTAATTAATTGTGGGTTATTTACAAGGATGGATAATTAAATAGTTTTTTGTTTCCTAATAATACTAAAGTATTTAGCTAATGTATAAAAAACACACTTAAAATAAATTATAAATTCAAAAAATTCAAAAAATTATGACAACTTAAGTGTAGTCAGGTGAAAGTTTAATTAAACAGGATAATTATATGGATAAATTATTCTATACGGTATGACAGTATTAGAAAGATAATTATAATAATTATAATCAAAATGGGAATTCTTGCCAAAAATACACAAAGGAACTGAATGGATATTTTTGAAATGAGTGGAGGACGAAAAAACGGAAGTTATCAAATAAACAAAGAGACGAAGAAGAAGAAGCGGCACGTTGACAAGACACAACTGAAACGACAACTGGACTCAAGAATAAAGGAAAAGACGGACTCTTGTCACTTGTACGAGTTCTACGAAAAGTAAGGAAAGTAGGACAGGCTTTATTCTAATACAGTACAACTAAATATTTACTTCACTAATCTTACTTTGTATATTTACAGTAGTTAGTTTTCAGCTCAGAGAGGTAGGACGTAGGAAGTTGTTGGCTACCGTGTACTTAAATCTTTTTTCTTTGGCTTTTCAAAAATTATGTCTCGTACAGGGTGGACCACAAGTAACTGACCATTAGACTTTCTCCGTGTAAATCACATTTCGTCTTTTTATGCTTAAATAACTTTCCAAAATGTTTTTCGCACCCTTTTCGAAGAAATTAAGCTTTCACTCGCTTTTATAAATGCAAAAGTAGAATTAAAAATTAAATACTTTAGAAATTACGGGAAAAACATTTTGGAGAGCTATTTCAGCGTAAATGGGCGAGACTCGAAAAAACATTTTGAAGCGCTATTTAGAAGAAAATGCGCGATTCTCCAAAAAAATCGCCACTTTTGGAGAAAATTAAACTTTCACTTAGAATTTCATAAATGTGAAAGTGAAAAAAATCGCCACTTTTGGAAGAAATTAAACTTTCACTTCGAATTTTGTGAAAGTGAAAGTGAAACTAAATTTTCTAGAAACTGCGTGAAAAACATTTTTGAGCGCTATTTAGGTGAAAATGAGGTAGGCTGCTAAATACCCGAACTTTCAATACAGTGAATTACAGTGAGCTAAGCTTTCACTTATAATTTTATAAATGTGAAAGTCAAGGTGAAAATTAAATTATCTAGAAATTGCGTGATTTTGAAATGCTGTTTAAGCATAATAGGGCGAAATGTCATTTACATGGAGAAAGTGCTATGTTAAGTTACTTTTGATCCACCCTGTAGAAAAAAAATTATTCAGATCGTAAAATGTATGCTATATTATAGAGCTCGTATATTTGAGTTAATATTTGATTGGGAGAGAATCCATAGAAAGGTAGAATTACTTTTTTACATGTGGGAGGAATTAACATTTGAGATTATAATCGCCCCCTGTATATTAGTCGACCCGAGAGAGAGAGAGTGGAAAATGAATATATTTTCATATGATAAGAAATAGTGTAAGTTTGTAAGTATAGGGCTCAAATATAATTTTCTCCGTTGACTCGCACTAAGCTGCTGCTGGTTTAAGTTAAAGTAAATTGAATTAAAGCTGCACGGAGGTTTCCATCTGCGTGATTTGGCTCTCGCATGCCAGCTTCAAACTTAACTCAACCAACCAACCAACTAACAAAGAAAGGGGCTATAACCTAACTAACTAACCATAATAATATAATAATTAACATCAACCAATCAACTTACGTACGCACATAATAAAATTTCATACCGTAATTAATTACAATTAGCTAACAACCAAACATAATTTTAAACCATACAAAAATCAAAAAGAAATATCTACACTACTTAAAAAAATTAAAAAATTGAGGAGTTTCTGAATGTCATCCTATAATTTCAAGTTGGTTGCAACCTAAATAATTGGATGATGTTTCCGCGCAACATTGTTCACCTATGTGAAGTTGCATATATTTTTTTGGATTTCGTACAGAAACTCCTCAATTTTAGGATTTCTATTAAAAGGACCAATAAAAAAGGACATTTAAATACTTACTAGCTTTTTTTGGGTCTCCACAGGCATTAAAAACGAAGCTTAAGGTATTTCTTGCTTAGCTACGTAAGAAATCATAATAATAAATAGGAAGAGGTACTAATTTTATACTCTATGACATAATTAGGTAAGGTATACATAAATATAATCAAAACATAAATAAAAATAAATAAACAACATATAAATACATACATTGAACACTAAATTCGACTAGAATATATAATACGAGAACAGTTATTAGGTGTGGTAACTTATAAAAAATGAATTTTAGCAGAACGTAAATCATAATAATAAAAAAAGTCAACAGAAATGCCTGACGAGCTAACAAATCAAAATTAAATACATGGAATTAATTAATTAATTAATATTCTAATCAGCTTGAGCTTCGGAGTGATGAAAAAGCATTTCATTCTTGTTGTCGTACAGTAACAGTAAGAATAACAGTACAGTAGACTACGATGTTCAGTGCAGTAGAGAAGTCAAAAGAGAAAGAGAGAGAGAGAGAGAAAGAAAGTGTGACAGAGAGAGAAAGTGGCATTAAGTCAATCCTTACCTTTGGAGCAAATTTTCTCTTCAGCAACATATTTCTGCTCTTCTCGTTCGTATGAGGAGGTCATCATTATATTTTTTGAAGCATCAAAAACGTTCTCATCCGTCGGACTTATGCTACGCATACGGCTTTTCGTCTTGAATGACTCAGTCTGAGAAAGTTCTTCGAGGGATTCAGAGTCCTAATAAATCATCAGTCATTTTTCATTAATCCCACACCCTTTACAATTTATTTAAAGAGAAAAATCGAATGAATAAATGTGTAATGATTATTTTGTGTAATTGTAGTAGGTTGAATAAAAGAACTAGAGGATTTAGAGACAATAAGAAAAATAATGCATAAAAAATGCATTTTTACATTACGCAATATTTTAGAAAAAACATTTAAAACTGTTTTAAATGTTCAAAAAAGGATATAAGTCTACAGATAAGAATTAAATCAAAAGTTTCGAAAATTTGTAAGTTTAGTTTAGTCAGTAATGATGCATGCTGATTATCTTTACAGTCGAATTAAGGTTGGTGTGACTTGGTCCAAAGCTAAGTGTGTTTTTCCACAGCACCAGATAGGAAATACGTGGATGTTTAATGAATGAAAATATGTGAAATTGATTGGCATGGACAGATTAACTATCCACGAGCCTCCCAACCCTCCAACATTTTCTAAATTTTCATCTGAAACGCTGTCAGATGTTTTTGATGCCTCAAGGCCTT
>JABASI010001102.1:0-28132 GCA_019776505.1 Tomocerus nigrus
TTTCAGAGTCCCTGTTGCACTCCCAAACATATTTTTAACAAATTCCCTCGATTTTTAAAATATTTTTGAAAATGGCAATTTTACAGCCTAGTTGAGTAGCAGTGTGGTTTCGTGTCCATGTCGGCTTGGAAGGCGTCTGCGTTAGATCGCGCTCATCACACAGAACGAGGCTAGCGATTCGTGGTCATATTCATCCGTATAGGAAAGGGCCATCGGGAATTGAGAGGACCAGCATGCTGGGCAAGGCCCTGTACCCAAAGCTCTCGGTCTACTCCACCAGAGTCACCCGACTGATACAAAAGATTGTCCATCGATAAAGAAAGGTTTTATTCTCTGCCCGTCTTGATAGTAAATATATTACTAGTACTTTTGAAAATAATGTGCCTACGTTCTTTGGCTACGAGTAGGCAGTCACCTAAAAAAGGGCCAGCGGGTAACCTATCTAACAAATGACGATTGACGATGCTGGCTGGTGGCATATCTACTTCAATGTAATGAGTTGATAGCCAAAACAGAGTCAGAAAATATTATGTGCTAGATAAACCAATATTATTGTTCATTGTTTGTTCCGCTATCTACATGTTCCCAAGATTGAAACGCAACGGTCCTATAGTTGGAGTTCGATTTGGACACACCGACGTATGTTCGTCAGCACTAGCTGAGTACTCAATGCAATTCTGTGGGATAGCACTGGTGAACATTAAGCATAAGTAACAATGAGAAAATCTGGTGGAAAATGCTTCAAACCCTGGTATGGATTGCAGTAAATTTTTGACTAACAAGAAAATGGCAAGGGAAAGATAATAAATAAGAAAACTGGGAAAGAAGGACGAGGAAACAGAATTAAAATAGAAATACAGAAGGTTCCTCATTTTTGCCAAAGAAGTGGACAAGAGACCAATTAAAATCTTAGCTATTAAAAATTAAGGATGTTTTATTCAGCAGGTTTAAGTATATCGAGGGAAGGGAAAAGGAAATTTCCACCAGCAGCGATGAGCAGAAACGGCCGAGGAGTGAGGTTAGGTAAATCCTGAGTTACTTCACTTTCCACATAGCATTCCCATGATTTCCCGTATCAGATAAACAAATTCCTCAAAAGTTCGCAAAGTTATTAGGCAAAGTTGTTGGGTAGAGGAGGACCGCGTCGTGGAGCAGCTCATAAACTTGATACGAGTTCCCTAATGTTTGTGTTTAAACTGAAATAATACATGCACTGTTATCCTCGAATGCTGTATAAGTGCACTCGTCCCATTACAGTCGACAGGCTTTGCAGTTTGACTTCCTTTCAATAAAGTCGAGCAAAAATTAAAGGCGAACGAGTGAAGAAACTTGACTTGGCAGTTTCATTACCAATGGAAATACATACGTAGAATATTCTCTTTATTTTAGCATTTCAAAGTTTCTTTTCGTCGCAACTGATGTTTGTAGCTGTACGTGGGTACTGCCTTGTAGCTCCTTAATATCCCAGGCCAGATACTGTTGTGATATGATAACCTTTGTGAAACTGCAGAATGATAAGTAGAGAACATTTATTATTGCAGCTAATTGTCTTAACAATTTCAACCGAGAACATATTCATGCAAGGTTTAAGATAGCAAGCAAAAATCTGCATGCAGAGTTCCCAAAGCTGATATGAAAAATGTTATTTGCTAAAACACCTAGATTTTGTACATTGCTACAAGTAGCTAGTATTATTTGCTACGCTATTCCTAATGGCAGAATAACCACCCGTAGTAAAGTTGAACAATGTCATCCTTGTCTGAGTTCTCAACGAAATTAATTGGACACGGCATGACAGAATATATTTATAAAATGTATACCGTATTATAGTATACATTAGTATACATTTACAAATTAACGTAAATCCATTAGCATCGCTCACATTATGTTAGCATTAAACAATTCCAATGGCAAAGGCTTTTAAACTGAATACTACTATTATTGGAATTACATACTAGTACGTAAAATTATGATAGGTGTGTATGTGTCGAAGGAAAGGCAGGGTTCTCATGCCTATGCATTAACGTGGCTCGATGAATTGTAATTCTGATTCAGATCTTAATGCTTGTAGTCTAGCAGCATTCTACTATTTAGTATAGCTATAGGTAGCTACTATTGATGAAGTAGTATAAGTAGTGGTTGAATGAAACTGTTGCACTGATGACAATGTGCAAAATTCCCTGTACACACGAAATCAACACGTAGAAGTGTATCAAATGATAACAATTAGTTTAAGTATCCTGTAGACACATATCCTAAATAGGAGCAAGCGTATTTAATTTAGGAATGGCTAATGTGGGCATTGAGCACTGTGAAGGTGCAAAGTGTGAGAAATCCGATTTGTCGATAGATAATTTGGAATTGAGCCACAGAATAGTAATCGCTGTAGGGTAATAGAAGAGTCCCTGCCTAGCTTGCGTGCCGGCTCTGAGAGCTGCAAGCCAATAGAAAAACTCGCGAACCAAGCCAAGCCAATAGAAAAAGGAAGGAACTCTCACGTGATGGCACGAAACCTAGGCAGGGACTTTCCCTTCTATTACCCTACAGCGATTACTATTCTGTGGGAATTGAGCAAGCTGGCAAGGAGTCAAAGACGGAAAACAAGTGTAAAGGAGGAGGAAAGGTAGAGCCAGGATGGAGTTATCGCGCTTCAGATAAGTTTCCATTGAACCGAGCGAGCACTTCACTTCACAGCCAGCCAGAGCAGTGCAGGCAGGCAGGCAGATTATTATTTTGGAGGAAATCCTTTTGCGGATACTCCTTGTTCTTGTCCACACAGTAACTTATAATTGCAGGCAGCTCGCATAAACTCTTAATTCCCTCTTGTCTTCGTCAATTATTGCTCCAACATGATATTCGCCATCCAAGCAAGCCAGGCTTCTTTCATAGTGCACACCTTTCATGCCCTGCTGCTCGCTCGCTCTCAGAAGAAGAGCCCCTGCCTCGTGCACTCGCTAGTATAGTGTCAGTAGGTATGTCCCTACCTTGTGAATTGTTTCACTTGCACATTAGTCAGCCTACCGCTAAAAGCCCTTAATTTGTTTCTCGTTTCCTATCTGCTATCGTGTTACATTAGAATACTTGCTGTCGTAAATTGACTACGGGCACCTCTGACTACAAAACTCTTTAAAGACCATTAATTCCTATAACGTCTCAAATAAATTCAAGTGTCGTATCCAATTAGACTCTTTACGGCAACTATAACTGCTATTTATTTAATCGTGTATCGTGTAGTTACCTACTACATTGTAGCAAGTAGCATAGCCAAACACAAATTTTATGTAATTAATTATCAGTCAGCCTTGCTGTACCGTTCTCCTATCGTCTCTCCTTCGCTAAATTTAATTTCTATGTACAACAAAACAACTACCTAATGGCTGTGTAATGTGTAAACGTATAGTTTTCATGAATAAAGAGCTAACTATATCGCGTTGCTCCAACCAATATTTTCTGAGATTTTTTCTCGTATCAATTAATAGTTGCATAACATTTATTAGTATATTTCTCTTCTAGGTATATCCACAGTAGTTTTCTAATCAAATTAAATATTTAATGACTTTTTTGTCAAGGTACAGAAGCCGAATAAGCTTTTAGTGAGTAGCAGACTAGCAGGCACTACCGAGAGGTAAAAGCAATCCTCGGTAAATAAATACAAGATCTGATTTACAGGTTGAAGGTTGAACCAGGTAAAAACCTAAAAGGATGTGTACTAATTAAATAGAGGCGAAGTAGGTATTAGTGTATTAGTCAGACACTTCTATAGAATAGATTGACTAGGATACGTACATTACGATATTAACTAGGCACCTTCTAAGTAAGGAGAAAATAAATGGCCTCGTCACGTCATTTATTACTGAAGCAAATGTGAGACGAGACGAAAATGGGATCTCTAATCAATACGTTTTAGTAAGACTCTGCAAAAAAATGCGATAAATAAGTACTAATGTATAATTGAATTGAAAGTAATGACAATCACTGTCAACGAGTAAGAAATGACCAATAGAGAACAAAATGAACGTAACAGATAGCTCATATTGATGCCGCATCCAAAAAAGTTTCGGTTCGATGCGAAGAGAATGGAAAGGTAAGAGTTTGGAATTTCTTGCCAATTTTCTGAGCTACCTCAGAGTAAATAGCATTTGCAGTAATTTAGGCATCCGTAGCAAAGCAATGCGGAGCCCGAGTAGATTTCAACTCTCACGAATTGTAACAGGATGTTCAGCTTCCTCTCTGAGTCCAATGAACACCTTCAAACAAGCCATGCACATTCAATGACTGAGAATGATGAACTATGGGCTAATCAAACAAAAATCATTAAGAATGTGCGTAATAATTATTGGTCTTTTATTTACTCATGCCTTTATCATAACAGTTGTCACTTACTTTGTCAGTTGTTACGACTATGAGAGTATTTTCAACTTCAACTTTTACACCCGAGACATTTATAATGTTTCTTCGGATTTCTTCGGATTTGCATTAGTCGACTTAAAAACTACAACCAGTGCAATAGCTGCTCCATTTTGGGTAATGGGCAAGGGGTGACCGATTGTGCAAAAAGTTGAGCCACATACGGGATTCGAACCCGTGACCGTTAGGTTAAAAGCCTAACGCTCTACCGACTGAGCTAATGTGGCATCTTGAACATCTCCGACTTTGGTGCCATATACAATGCAAGTGGATATATCAAAAAATATTCCTAGACGCTGACTTTACTTGGACTGAACCTAGCAGGTTTTCACATTCCCATGGCACCTGGATCATTGCTATTTGTCAATTGGCACGACTCCGGAACTTTTCTTCGTACATTTGCAAAATTGCGCTTGTACCTTCTATTGGATGCTGTAGACGAATATGCAGTCAGGATTAAAGTAAACTGAAGATGTAGTTGTAGGTAGGTACTTACCTATTCTGCTCATCCTACTATACCGCTTAACTATTAACTATTCCAGGGCATATATTTTAACTAGGAATTTTTATAAACAAAATGAATAATATTATGGTCCTACCGATAAGAGAAAAAGTATGCTAAGAGTCTACTGGGAAACAATTTGTTAAAATTGACAATCCTTTAAAATTGAAGGGACAAATCCTTATTCATTTAAATATTTACCTAATGTACATGTAAAGTCCCCTAGGCCAGGAATGCCGAATGGCTAGATTGGCTCCCCTAGATGCATCAAATTATCAGTAATATTATGCGCTTTTCAAAGACTCAGTTTTTTACATTTGACTAACTGGCTACAATGGTCAAAAATAACTTTAAGAAAATTTCTATATTTCAGTTCAAGGCCAAAATACGTACCTACCTATATGTAATTACGATTAGTAGGTTTTACGTTGCGTAGCATTACCAAACCTCCTAGGACACACAGCATAGTACCCACACATTCAAAATTCAAGGTATGATTTACTTATGTGTCCATATTTAAAAATTTTTTTAAAAAATACATTCTGCATGGTTACAACAATTACAAAAGCAACGATTTTAGTGCAGCCGGGTCACAATGTATGGGAGGAGGTATATAATGATAATAATGAATGATGATGATGACGCGATCCCCCCTGCCACTAGACATACATAGAAATCTCCTCTTTTGGACAAAAGATTATTCGTTACCAGATCAATCAACATTCATCGATCCTTCAGATCAATGCCAATTCTACGTGACATCTGCTTATGCATACAGCATGATGCAGCACAGCAAAATTTGTGTTATTTTTGATTTTGAGTAATGGGTTCATGCAGCATTACCTTTCAAAAACTGCGTTATGTACATTTTAGTCTTAGAATTACCCAACTTTACTTTTGCACGTGACATTTTGAACGATGCACATGGTTTGTTATGCTACTCTGATTTTGGCCAAGCATTCTGTGCCCAGTCATATTATTGTCATTTTATGAAATTATGGAAAAGTAGTTACGTAGGATCCACCGTTCGTACTTGCGAAAGTGCGAACCACCTCCATAATTTGGTTGGTTAATTACCATTAGAGATGTTCATACAGGTCCTCCATTGAAAATCAGTTTCATGTAAAACTGAATCCGTTATCGGTGTTTGAAAATAAAGCAATTACAAATATTACGAGTAAAATTACATATTGCAATGATCAGTTTGCCTCGTCTGCAATGTCCAAACAGGAAATTTCGCAGTAGTACCGATGTACCAATATAAATTGAAAAAATGATGTAGATTACGAGTCCGTTTATATATCCAGGCGAGCACAACAATTTAAAATTTCTAAAATGCCGAAATTACAATGTGAGTAAACTCGCACAAAGTCTACAAAGGCATTGAGATGATAGGGAGATGAGACATCTATACGATACACAGACATGCAATAAAGATTTTACAAGTTGGTACTCACTGTTTTTCGAAGCTTTCTATATAAATAGCGAATTCGAATCCTTCTTATAAACGTAGGACTTCGGAGTTCGGGTACAAAATCGTACCCATCAGTCACTACCCTGATTTCAAAATGCCATAATATCTTAAAGAGCAGGCTTGTCCCTTTTCTAATTCTGTTGCGGATCGTAGAGCTACATCTCTAATAGTATTTAAAAAGGCAAAAGTGTCCAAATGATCCCAGGCCGTTTCGAAATATGACTGCACAAAGTATACAATTATATATTTCAAAAGTATTGCGAATTTCAAAATGGGGAGGTTTATTTCTACGAAGACCCCTTTTACGGACTGACTTTTATGTTACTGACTTTAGTTGTTGGCGAGTTGACTTTTCGTTGAAATTAGTGCCGCTGAGATTGATTCGTTGAATTGACGCATTAAGATGCATTTGGTAGCTATGTGATAATAAGCGTGTTTTGATTGCTCTGTTTCCAGAGTAACAGAGCAGACATTCCTATCCATATCGGAGAAAGCAAGAAGTTTTTGGGAAAGAGAGAGGTGAAAGTGGTGCTACTCCTACCTGTTGACCAGCTTTGTTAGTGTATAGGTCTTGTGATGTAAGGGAGTTGGTTGAGGAAAAGTTCCATAAGGTTCTGAGTGTGTGGCACAGCTGCTGGAAGAAAGCGTGCTCTCTTTAGAACGCTAAGAGCAGGAGGATTGAGTGAGTCAAGTGAGTGTAGCTAAAAGAGAGATGCGAATAGCAAAGGTTGATTCAGAGCAGGCAGGGTGGTAGGTGAGTACTGAGTAGTGAGTGGCTATTGGCACAGATTGAAAGAGAGAAAGAGAAAGAGAGAGAGGAAGGAGTAAGTAAGGAAAGAAGGCTCAAGAGTTAGCTGAGTGTGTTGTGTGCCGTGTGTTGGAGAGAGAGAGAGGCAAGAAAGTGTTGAGGCAGAGCCGAAGAAGATTCTAAGAAGGAAGAGAGTTGCTGGGAGAAGAAGAAGAAGGTCGCGCCTCAGTCAGTCAGTCAGAGTAGAGAAGAGAGCGTGGAGAGTGTAGTCGACTAAAATGAAGTAAATGATAGTCAGTCAGTAGTTAGTTAGTAGATACACACAGAGCGCAGTGAGTGAGTAGTAGTAGTAGTAAGTGTGGATGAGTGTGGTGGAGTAGTAGTGAGGGAGTAGGTAGTATCATCACTTGACTTACACACACACACACACACACACACATAGGTGCACAGTGCACGTTTGCTTAGCTCGATCCACTTTAGGCATGGAGTGATGCAGGGTGAAGTGAAGGAAGAGTGAAGTGAAGTTGTGCTCACTCGCAGGCAGGTTGTTGTTGTTGTGCGAGAGTCGAGGCTGGCAGACGACGAGTAGTCACAACCAAGTGAGCAACAACATCTTCTCATCTCCGTTTTCCTCTCCAACTCCAACCCGTCAGTGCCCATGCACACCTCAGCCACACACTCACTTCATTTCTATGTGATCGCATTCGTCCTTGGCTCCCAGTCCTCCTTCCAGCAGTCTCCTGTCCAGCTTCTCCAGCCCCGCTCTCTCTCTCTCTCTCTCTCTCTCCGGACTGTTTCCAGTGAGTGGCCCACATCCATGTCCACTCGACCTTTTCTTCCCTCCTCGCAGTCCTCTCATCCCACACCGTCGACGGACCGCCATCCACACACACACACACTCGTTCACACATTCACAATTCACACTCACACGCAACACAGGACATAAGAAAAGTTCGCATCACTACTGAGTGCACACGAGTCGAGTCCCAAATAATTCTCTCTTTCTCCCTCCCAGTCAGTCTCAACTCAAACAACTAACTCGGCAAATTATTTCTCTTTTTTGCACTGTGACTGGAGCAAGTGGGTGCACATTGGGAAGGACACTTCCTACTATCCCCACTGACGCTCACTGAGCACGGCTGAGATTTAGGAATTATCCTACGCACTAAGCTAAAACTCCTCTCCCATCCAATTACACTCTACACGTCCATTCAACGAAAGTCACTTACTCAGTCCAGTGTCATCTTCCTCAGTGCTTCTTTTTGTGAACATGTTCAGAGTCTGCAGATAAATAAGTCAATCTTCCTTTTCTTCGCAGTTCTTCGGTGGGACGTAGGCTATGCACTACTTACTGCTACTTCTCTGGAGCGTAGTTTATAATTTATCCTTGAAGAGCATCTCGGATTGATAGTGTGGGACTTGGATTAAGGATTTGTGCCAGTAGTGACCATGTTACTTCTCTTCAGATCTGCAAACAAAATTCTAAAGTCATAATTGAGAGAGGGAGGAAAGAGACCAAGTTCAACTGAGCAGAATAATCAATCGCGCTAGTTGTTTCTGTGGGTTAGTTGCCTGTAAGAGTCGTTTGTGACCAAGTTGCCCGTTGCCCGACATCCACACCGAGATCTATTTAAATGTGAATTCAGTAGACCTTATGCCAAGGCTCCAGAGTGCTCCAGTATGTATAATGGTGAGTCCCTCATTTCTATTCAATTCATTTGCATGCAGTGCCTAGGCATTTCCACATTCTTTCATTTACAATGCACATACTTTAAATGAGCCTTGCACAGACTCATCTTCTCCGACGAGCTCAGATAGCCAAATCAAAGCTCTCAGTTCATGCCACTGCACTGCTGCAGCTTTGGAATAGTTCACTTATTATTCATCTTCTCCCAACACAAAACCTAAGAAAGAACGTAACTACAGAGCAGTGCATGGTTATTGTAATTATGTAAATAAATACTTTGACATTTTGCCCTTCCAACTCAGAAACTAACGAAGATGCCCCGCTATCTGCTCTCTACTTATTCTAATATTATTTATCATCAGCCTTTGCATCATCATCACTCTTCTAACACTTCATGTGTCAGTGTCAGTGGCTGGTGGCTGCATACAAACAGCACATCAGTTATGCGTAAATACCACTCGGCTCAGACCTCACGAATATTTTTCCGGGGCAGACAATATTGGCAAAGTAGTCAGAAATCCAATTAACTATAGTTCCCTAATACAAACTAATTAATCAGGAGCTGATTGCTAGTGGCCCAAAACTCCCTTTTCATAGTCTCATCGAAACATTAGCCATTCAGTCAGTTAAGAATTCCCATTGGTTATTACCATTGATAACCAATGGGAATTCGTAACAAAAACGGAGGCCAATCAATTGCAAGAATTGAAATAAAAAGTTACAAAAACACAAGTAAGAGGGTACTAAAAGTAAAGTAATGTAAATAGTAAATAGTTTACCGTCAACTAACTAATTGTTGCAGTACAGTATAGGAACATGAGTTCATTTCATGTTTGATGTTTAAAATAGCTTTATGTATTAACGTGTCGAATAGGACCGACTGAATTGAAGTAAACCCAAGACAGGGCATTCTAACTCTTATCATATTTCGTACATTTTCCAATACTTGACAATAGAAAGGTGAATTTAATAACTAGGAATTTATTAGGAAAAATCTCCCGCGACTACTGCTTCTTTCTCTGCTTCATTAGGGAAAGGTTTTAGGTAAATCAAATTCATCGTAGCAGCGTAGGTAGTTCTTTTCATGTTACTGTTCTCTCAAACGGATTAAAATCTCTCCAGACTTTCAGCAAGATCGGCATTAATTATAACATATTTTCGGTGTGTATGGGAAAAGGTAAGCTGAAAGGCGTCACGATTCAGTTGTAAGTTGTATGCAATTGAGTGAAACATTTATTCAGCATAGCACAAACAAACCACAACTACCAGCACACAATTGAATCATTAGAATTAATATCAAAGTAGTACTAAAACGTAGTAAATGCTAAGTAGTTAATGGAATTATGAAGCTGCGATTAGAAGGAAGTCTGAATTGGAGACGGAAAGGCAAGGAAGCCGTGAATAATATCCATGCACATTCCGGCCCCGCTATTTATATCAAGCTGGATAGGTAAGGCCAACAGAGTCTAAAAGTGCCACAGTAGGTACGACGGACGAGTCCTGGTCGACGTATAAAGATAACAGAAGAAAGCACATCCTATGAGTCTTGCTACTGCGTGCCTGGCTCTACAACCTACAACAACTGAGAAATATAAATGAGGCAAAGCCGAATTAAGGAAGGCCTTCCACTGTTTCTACGCCACTTTGTGGAGCGAAATGACTTGGATATTCTGTTCTATCCAGTATTGACCCCTAATTTTTAAAACTTACATTCTAAATCGTTGAAATTTGAGGTTGGTTTGGGTGGGGAAAGAAAAGTTCTATTTGTGTGGCTATTTAGAATTCAAGTTTCAAATCACACATGTCAGGGCCGTAACTTTAGCTCTTGCATTTTGACATTTGTAACCTTCTGAACCTGGCTGATTTGGAAATACATGGAACATTTTCCTTATAAACTGTGACGAATGAATGTTGTGGGGAAATAAATGGGTCGCTCGTATCCCAGTCAGCCATGTCATGTCACATTTGGTGGCTCTGTTACCTATTATTCCTAAATCCCTACTCAACTTCCACATTCTTTATGTACACACATCGTGTACTCCTCTAGGCTCTAGGTAATCCTTTATTTGGTTGCACCTTTTAACTGAAAAGGAGAAAGTTGGTGATAGCTAGGAACATTATTTGCTGGATGTTTGGGAATATAAGTGCAGGACATTAGTCGAGTTGCTTGCTTGCTGACTTGGGAATTCGGAGAGAGTATAGCTGAAAGAAGGCTCCCGGGAATTTATGGCTTCTGTTCATTCTACAGGTTGCTCCTTCTTTCCCTCTCCTCTCTCTCTCTCGGTCCATATTCGTATTTCTGAGTTCCTTTGCGTCCTGGCCCACTTAGTAACTTCGGAAGGGGTCTCTGCACATGCATTGACCTCACTAGATCCAACTGATCCAAGCCAAGCAAAATGCACTCATTCTCAGTGTAAGGATGAGAATGAAGGATTGAAGGGATGAATGGAGAGATGCTAGAGAAGAGTGTGAGTGAATAGAATGCTCTGTCGTTAGCGACAGTAGGTAGTAATAAGTTAATAAGTGTTGGACGAGCTGCTACTACCGCCGAACAAAGATGAGATGCCTTCAAATTTCAAATGGCATTTCCTCTGCACAGGATGCCAGGGGCGTCTTCGTGCGTGGGACATGCACTTTCACTTGGAAAAGAAGACAGATTCTATGTCATATTTTATGATGGAGTCATGGAGGCTATGTATGCTCTCTCCATGGAACAGGAAAAACTGAAGTTATCTACTTATTCCACTGGGTTGGCTCTATCATCATGTGGAGCTCATCAAAAATCCACGAAAGCAGAAAACGTTATTACGTTATATTATATTACGTTATACGAAAAGATTATTCATGTCTTGGGGTTGCCTGGCCTCTGGCTAGTTGCGTAAGTGTATAGCTAGGAAAAGAGGTGGGCGGGCTGTTGATGACGCGCGGTGGCTACGGCTAGCTATCCTGCTCCAATCCAATCATCCAATATAATAAGGCCATCAAGTCGTGGACACTTGTACGAGTCTGGTACAGATCATGCAACTTCTTATTGGTAAAGGAGAAAGTTTGACTCGGAGAAGCAGTAGACTGGAGAAATATTTCTAGTCTCCATTTCCAACTCTCTAATTGCTGCCTAAAGGAACGAATCTCACCCGCTACCCGCCTCGTATACAACTCACTCATTCAGACTCATTCTCTTCTGTCTTATGCAATGGAAGCGACTTTAGCTCTTTACTAGCAATTCATTGCCACACAATCGACGATTATTTTGGGCCTGTGGGGCTTCCTCCGCCTACTCAATACTCCACACCGGAATCGAATGTTGTCATCAGTTTTCCAGGATTGATTCGCATAATCCGTGCTTCACACAAAATCTACGACTGAGCACTGAGCATGTGCCTACCCAGTGTCATCATTGCGTTTTACAGGAATTGTGAAATCTCGTCCGGACCAGGCAAATGAGCATAGCAAGAGCAATATTCCTAAGTCAATGTTCTGTTCTGTTATGAGGGGTAAGTACAACCCTATGGGCTAGTGAAGTACTTAGGGCGCAGACCACCATAAATCGGATCTATTGCCAACTCCCCGATGACAAATTAACTACCCGGCAGTGCAACTACAGCTCTCCACACAAAAATCCTAAGTCAATGACTTGTTTGAGCGGGGAGGAATGCAAAGTATCGAGTGGGACGAGCAGAAAGGCGGGATGTGCGGGTACCGAGAAGCTCACAGAGGACTGTTGTGCCATCGCAACTCTCAACTGTCTTAAGTCTCAACTGGACGACAGAGCGTGACGGATCCCAGCTCCTTCCTCTTAGCACGATTCCTGGACAAATCCTAATTATGCTTATCAGCAGAGAGAAAAGATGATATTTATCTTCATGTTCCTATTTTACGCTCCAGACGTTTTCATGTCGCTTCACTCTTGCTTTTCAACGTCTTAATCTTGACAGGCATGAAAAAATGCGTAGTCCCACATTTACGCACAGCATTAGTTGCTACTCAGGAAGCAAATCGTTTGTCACAGTTGTGTTTACTTGTATTTACATGATAGTTGGCATGATAAGCACGAAATAACATTGTTGCACAGAGTGTCATTTTAAGAGATCACTCAGTCTGAGAACCAATTATCACGCTCAAAGTTCTTGTTTCTACAATCTAATCTACTTTGTGATAAGAAAAAAACAGCTTCACAATTTTCTCAATGTGCTCTTTGGAACATGTGGCGGTTTTCCGCCAGAGTGGCTTTGCAAGCTTGTCAAAAGATTAGCTCGGAAACTACTGGTCCAATTTAGATGGACATGGTTTTTGTTCCGCTCACAAAAGTATTCAAAAGTTAGAGAAATAATTTCCAAATAATTTCTAAAAAGAACTCCTTATCTTTTAACAAAATGAGTGCCTGATGAGACTGATAAGCTAAAAATATGATCTCTTAATTGACACTCCGATGGCTAAGAGGAAAAGGATGATATGGATTTAAAGCTGTCCTTGGACTTCATTCTATTCATTTAAAGACTTCATTCCCTTCCATTTAATGTAAATGATGTCATCGATCGGTTATTATCTACCTAACTACTGAATGCTATAATATAAATACATGTAGACTGTAGATGCCAAAGGATTAAGAATACGAATCTTACTTCGGTGTGAGGAAAGACAGGATGACTAGGACAGTGTCTGTGTCCCTGCTTTGCTCAACTCATTTTTCCGTTCTTGCAGTGTATGGACCTATAGCTGCGCATTATTTATTATAATATTATTAAATGTACATGGATGTGAATGCACATGGATGGAGGAGTCGCGTCATTTGCTAATGGGCTCAGTGAGTCCTAAATTCCATGCCGCACTCTTTTCCGTGCATTAAGAGGGGACGAAGACAAAGAACGTGTCTGGTAGTGTGGGAGTCAAATTTCATTTATGAACCGAGGTACATGTTCTTAATGCGTAGAATATGTGAGCTGGCTTTTTAAAAGTAATGCAATGTCTTCCTGCAGCCACTAAAATAATTTCTGTTTCTGATGGATGGAAAGTTGAGTGGATGACGGCGGAGAGGTTGTTGTGTGAGCCGAGTTGATTTGCCTAACTTTAACGTTCAGCTTCAGAGTTCACACAAGGTCATGTCATGAGAATTCACAACTATCAAATTTTCTTTGAGTGAGTTAAGTAGTTGATGCCACGTTATGCTATTTAATGTTATTGTGATCTGTTCTGGTGATACTGCTGCCTCTGCCCTCCTCACTCACTCTCCGTAGCCTTTGCTAGCTTGTCAAAGAAATTATTAGACGAATTAAATTAACGTTGCCGAGAAGGCACACACAACTTAGCGCTGAATGGGACAATGATATGATGGAATGGAGTGCAGACTGTAATTGTATACAGGCTCATGCCAAACAGTAATACGACTCTGAATATCTGCTGAGTCTGAATATCCACACTGCACCATAATTACTACGAATAAGCTTCGCATCCTACCCCAATTAATAAGACGAAAGTCTTATTACTGCTGGAATAAATCGTTGCCACTTGCCATCAGTGAAAAGAAATATTCTCTCACAAGGTAGCAACGAAGAGATTAAGGATTAGTAGAGGGGCACGGTCTTTAGGGAAGCTCGTGGAAATGTTAAGTAGGCATTACGGCGATGGAAATGGAAAATGAATAAATTGGGCTGGTGCTATTTTGTGATAGGAGTTGACAGGAATAGTGAACCCTGTGTGTGTTTGGGATGCACGAAAGAATGCTCTAACAAAGGATGGGGCAGACAATGCTCGAATAAAACGGTAATGAATAATTAGTCTGTGAAAAAATTTCGGCTGTGAACGACTTGTTGGGAATTTGGAAAGGACTTGGTTAAAAATCAAGTCGTGCTCTGTTCCGAGCGACGTGAACTTTAAGCCAACTATTTAACTAACGATAAGCGAGTTGGGCCAGTCCTGCCTGCCTGTGCCTGCCTGACTCAGATAATTCTCAGCCGCAGCAGTGCAGCACCCAACACTCTTATCCTAACGACAGGATTCATTGCCTTACTTTCGCATTTTCATGCTGTGCAAAGTAAATGTCTTCAGTGCAGAAGAGTCTCAATCAGACATGAAATAAATGCTCACTACTCACTCAGCTCCCGATTTCCCGATATGAAATGATTCACATAGCTCAGAATTTTTCACGAAGAGCAAATCACGTCGGCAATTATTGTCCGCTGAGGCTAATCATGCTAATTAATGTACTTAATTAACTAAGTGGAATACAAATAATGTCTCGCGGACATAGTCACAGAATGGACAACAAAATCGAGCGAAGCTAGTGAAATGTTTGAACATCAGAAGAGAAAACTGAAGGGGGAGAAAAAACCTGTGTTGTCCTTTCCACTCAACTGTCTCTTGAATTATTATAAAATCTACAGGTGGTTTTCATTGTGATGTGCTCTATGCATAGCTGGAAGGATATAGCTACGTCTTCTTTTAGGACATGCATACCCAGGTACGTTTAGGTCGTCAGGCATGATGTAATTGTCGCAGATGGATGTGCCACTCTGTCTATAGTATTACATAACTTCCAGGTGGTCGTACATCATTTGTGTCACTCGCGTAATGACAAACTCAGAATGACTCAGTTTGGTCTACGTCGGTCTAAGGTAGACGAAGAAATTTTAAAATCATAAAGGCGGGCGGGTGTAAGTTTAGTACTAGTTGCTAAAACATGGAAATCGGTTCGCACTTCAAATTCGCTAGCCATTGAATTGGAAGGGGCCTTTGGTAGCATTTAACTGAGGTATGTGTGTGACAACTGGGTCAATAATGGCAATAATGCATGCAATTGATAGAATAGCTGTGGTTAGAATGCATGGATTCGAGAAGAACAGAATTTCGGAAGAGCATGGATGCATGCAGAAAGGTGATATGGAAAATGTGGCTGAATGTTGAGGAGTGAAGTTTTCTTGATGAGAGAGAGAGTTGTCAGGATGTCATTTTCGGGGTAGCGATGAAATTGAGTCAAGTGCTGTTCTGTGTGGAGGCGGCGGCGGGAGAAGGATCACTCCGATTGACATCAGTTCATTTCATTGTGAGCAGTTTGGCAAGGAATGCGTGGAGTGGAGTGAGAGAGAGAGAGAGAATTGTGGTGGGTGCCCTGCCTCGTGAGCCTCTCCTCAATTCCCTGGCTGGCTCTGTTCGTGTAGTGTGTGGTGTGATGTGGGATAAAGGATGGATGGATGGATGGATGGAGAGTTGGTGGATGCAGAAGCTGAGTCCGTCCATTCTTCCCATTCTCATCCTCATGCAGGCAGCAGCAACCACTTTGCCATGCAGCAGAATGGAGTGGATCGTAAAAATAACGGGTCAAAAATCCTGTCTTAAAATTTTTCGCGTGTGACCGGATAAAAAAGGAAAAAATAGTAAAATCCGGTTTTTGGGTTTTCTAATTTTTGGGGGTCGACGAACCCCGTGCGAAACGATCGATAAAAAGTCTTTCTTGGCTCAAGTTAAGTGAGCCAAGCTGAGACGAGCGAGTGGAATTGAAGAAGCCACCTCGCCCGATCCTGCCTGCCTGCCTGTCTGTCTGTCTACTCCACTCCCGTCCCGTCCCGTCCCCGCTCACTACTGCCACTGCCACTACTACTACTCGCTACTCTACCACATTCATACTAGCCTTATACTACCAGCCTCAACACTCAGCACCACCAGTAAGTAGTAATAGGCTGACGTGCTACGCAACCGACCATTCCGCTCAGAAACTCACCTCCACATACATATCCACATATCCACATATATCCACATCTATCCACATACATCCACATAGCTAATATTTTATATCCCCAAACATCCACACCAAGAAGCAATCGAAGGAAGGAGCAGCATTCTATTTATTACACCAACTGCTCTGCACTACTTGCACTCGCACACAACAAACAACTAGGTAACCGTCTTAAAGCAAAATTCGCAATTCTGTATCCTCCGACTGATCCTCCGACCTCCACTCCTTCACTCGCTCAACTCGCTCTGCTCCTTTCTTCCCCAGACTCCCAACACACAGTCTCTCTCTATCTAGCCATTTATTCTTGCCTTCTGTAGTGTTCCCAACCACCGACGACTCTTCTGTAGCCTCCGCTTATTTACATCTTTTACTCTTCCCTCGATTCATTTTTATTAGCATAGCTAGTTATTATAGAAAGGCTTCCCCAATCCTGTCATTCCTTGTTTTGGTTTGGGCTCTTTTCATCTGCTGACGTAGAGAGTCATTTGCCTAGAAGAAGTGGTGACCTTATAAAATGTCAAGCTGTACTGCCACAAAAATGTCTTGTGACTTGTTGGATGAAATAATCTAAGAAAATGCAGACCTCAATTGATAGCAGGAAATGCGCATTTGTGATCCTCTCTCTCCCCACCCTCGTATTCATTTTGTCTGAAAAGCTATTCAATAGCTATTCAATAGCTAAGAACAGCTATGTACGTAGAGAAGAAGGATAAAAATGTAACCTGTTGACTGCATCGATCCAGAAGAGAATGCAACAGTTAAACTTTCTTTCAGTACCACCACCGTGCGGCAGGAGCAGCGAATGGATATGAGCATCGAGCAGAGGCAGAGAGAGAATCCAAGCAACTTGCTATCCAATCCAAATCCAACGACGCTAGCCATTAACAGCAAGGAACTGTAGCACAAGCAATTTATTGATTGTAGGCTAGAAAGAAATAAGAGTACGAGAGAGAGAGAGAGAGAGAGAGGCTAAAATGTTGTTGAACGAACATTCGAAATTTTCTTCATCCTCAGCTCGTCCTACGAAATGCAATGTTTGTCTTATAAAGTCGGTTGTTAATTGGATGGGGTAGAAAACCGGTGGCTTGCAATAATGATGACTGGTTTTCATCCTAAATAAATGCCAGAAATAAATAATCGCATTGTTTGTTTGTTGATGGGAAAGGGAAAAGTGGATGCAGGAGTCGAGTGCTTTTAGTAGAAAAGGGCAGACTCGTTTGCTGCCAGTGTAGATCTATCGATTTCTGCTCCACTTCGGACATATGGACAATTAGACGAAGATTTCGACCAAGAACGCCTACTAAATAAAACGTTTTTGTGTTGATTGATTGTTGTGGAGCAGAAGAGGTTGAGGTTCGTCAGTTCGTCGAGTGCATTGCTCAGCGGCTGCTCTAATTGAATCCGTCCGTGGTCGCCGTGTAAGAAGTAGGATGCCATGCCAGCCAGCAGAGCCGCTTGCTTAAATGTTGGGGCTGTGAATGGCAAAGGAAATAATGAAATGTCCGAATAGGGCAAGGGAGAGAGAGAGTTAGCGCCCTCGTCGTCATCTCCAATTCCACAGACAGACAGACAGCAGCTAGCAAAGACAGAATTAAATAAAAGATCACCAAACGTGGCAGTTGCTCTGCGATCCAAAAACGAGTCTTCGGCTCACTGCCCTGCACAACGGGCTCGCGTTTTAGTCAGACCCTCACCCATGCCAATTCTGTTGCCAATTCTTCTGTCTGCTTTTGGAGGAGCAGAGATCTTTCTTTGTTCAACTCGACTAACTATTCATCCCCTTCCTTTCTTTCCTTGCACCTATCCATCCACCCGCTGCGCTCCCTTTATTTGCTCTGGCCATAAGTGGCTAAATACTTACTGCATCATTTCGATCATTGTGCCAGCCAGCTGCAATCGGCAATCACCTCCGACTAATATCCTCACTTAACAAAGACTTAATTAAATTAACACATTTAATATAACATTATGATATTCGTCGAGAGACTAGTTCATCAGCTCCTAGCTTACTTCGCATCCAGGATCTATTGTAAATAGTATCTTATGAATTTATAATCCATCTATAATTCCTTTCCATAATTCTAATGAGTTTATCGAAAAAGGGAAAGAATAGTTTTAGAGCAACTTATAGCTCTACCCTGCGATAAGATCTGTTTTCAGTAGATACAACTGTCAGCATCTCTACTAAGGAAGTAAAAAATACTTACGACACTTGGGATTTAATTGATTTGTATGTTTGTAATTATTTGGTACGTTACATGTACTAAATTATACTAAACAATCATTGCATTGTCATTTTTGCTCCTAGTAAAAGTATCATGTGACCCAAGGATTAAGGAAAGGACGTTGCATGGACGGATAGACATAGCGGCATAAAAAAAATAATTTCATTTCTGTTACACTTCGATTTGTACTTAAACTGTTACAAGTCTGTAGTTACCTGTACCCCACCTGCCTAAAATTGAATGCTAGGCAGCAAATTAAATTATTATCAGTCAAAGGTTCAACTTTCAACTACTTCAAGTCAACGTGACAAAGAGTTAGCGCTGAGCTGCGACGTTCGGAAACAAAATACGTGCGCATTGAGCACGTTTTTCTTTTCTTCTACAATTTGCTCTACACATTCTCTAAACAACAGTTGTAGTTGTGTGGCCATGTGAAGAAGTAAGTGCATACATACTACCTACTTTAGTTTGTTTATACATGGTTTATACCAATGGAACGCTATCGAGTTTCGTCCTAAGGAAGATGTGAATAGAATTTCATTTGACTCATCTATGACATCCGTGCTTGACGCTTGACGCTTGTTTGTTATAAGTGTAGCAGACTATGCACTGGCACTTTGGGCTACCCAACCGTTATCTCAGCTCAAAGTGATTGATGACAGAATTTCTAGATTTCTGGTGAACTTTCACTATCCAGCATTCTGCAAATACAACAAGTACAATTTTTCCAATCAAGCGCATTCAAAAAAGAAAAAAACGAAATCTCAATTTCAGCGGATTGATGTGAATTTCCTGATGTCAAAATACAATATATTTACAGTAAGTGAGCGAAGGCAGTTTTACTTAGTGAAAACTGCATGGAAAGGTATACTAGGAAACTATCCGGGTACTCAGGGTTGGTTTGTAACTAATAGTACAAGAGGTATTACGAGATCTCGTTCTTTCCCCGTGTGTGATTGGAAATTGCGACACGGCTCTAAAAAGAAAATCCGTACAGCACTCAGCAATTCTAGCCTGGAATAAGTTACCTAGAATGTATGTATATGAAAGCTTAACCTTGCCAATGTTAATTAAAGATCAGAAATTGGAAACAACTTTGGCTAGAAAAAATTAATTTGTCTACTTATGATTGATCTGAAGAAATTGGATTGTATTAGTTGTAATCTAGTATTTAATGAGTAGGTATAGTCATGTCTCTTTTGGAAGAGCAGCAAGCTAACTTGTTAGAATTGCTGATTATGTCTAGTTAACTATTTTGGATCTGGCATATGTATTTGTTTGGCATGTTATTAAAATTTGAATTTGAATTTGAACGCTAGTATTGGCCACAATACAATCCTCATGTGGATACACACAATGGAAATTCTTGTTGATAGATAGCTAGTACTTAAGTAGTCTGAAAAGGGATCATAATATGTAGTAATCGTAATAATTATGATGGTAATAATAGAGAGGTTTAGTTGACCACACTCTACAGATTTTAAGCTAGAATGAGTAGTAGAATCAGAGTATATTGTCTTCTCAAAATCATGGCATTAAAATCGCAAGGCATTTCACATGCGGTTTTAAAACGTTATGAGCACTGAGAATATGACAATAATTTAATAGGTAAGAACATCAAAGTTGATTCGCGTTTCATTCTTTACATTTTATGTATTCGTCCCGTTCCACAATAAATAATTGCACAATATAATAAAGCTTTCGCAAAAATATTGTAAAACAGGACTTTAGGCCTTAAAACCCTAGGAAATCCCTGACGACTCTGAAACCCGGACAATACCCGGAACCCGTAAAAATACAATCTTTTAAAATCCCTATCTCATGAAACGCATATATTCTGAGTCCTCCTGAGCATGAGACACAATCAATAAATAACCCTCTGTTGTTTCTTCGCCGAAGTGAGTTTTTAATCCGGATTTAGTTGGAAATTGTCTTTGTGCTAGTGCTGATGTCGCATCCACGTCAACGTCTCCCACAAACGACACTGCCAAATGATGTGCAGATGTGTGCGGTGACTGAGGGAGAGGAATGATGGGCAAAGTGAGTGACAGAGAGTTGATGAAATGAGGGAGTTGGATAATCTCCTATCTCTCTAGAAATAAATATTATTTCGGCCAAGAAAGGAAGAGTGGACTTTTGAGCTCCCTTTGCTCTTTTTGCTACTCTTTTCACCATTCTTCTATCTACGCTCATCATTTGCGCTAAATCAAACAAATTTTCTTTGCATTCGTTGCTCATTCCTCCTCCTTGCTCAGTACTTTTGCAGCAGATCACTCTTCTCACAGAAATAAATTAATGGGCTTGTTTTAGAGTGTTGGGCTGGGATCCAGTTCACTTGCCCATTCTCCTTTTGTTGAGCAACTGCTGTGCGTACTCCTGCCCGACCCGCAGAGTGTGCAACTTCTCAACTCATCGTCATCATTCGTTGATTGGGGTAGGCTCTTGTGCCCTCTAAAATGAAAAGGCTAATTAAAATAAGTCAAGTGCAGGAGATAAGGATGGGAGTAGCAGAGCTTGAAGTCATCTCATAATAACATTGCCACTCCTGAGTTGGAGTCAGTTCGGTGGTGCTTGTTGTGGCTGTTCTATTCAGGGGTGGGCATAGACTAGCAGGATGGAGAGACCAGAGACATGTTCCAGGCTTGGCACAAAAGAAGAGATAAGCCAAGGAAGGAGGCCATCTGTTCATCTCAACTCGGACAGTCCTGTTCCTGTAGCATGCAGGACCTGAAGTATCCATTCACCACCACGGCAATCAACTGGCACAGATCGAACTACCTAAGCCTACCTACCACAATGTCCTTGCATCTCAGAGCAGGCAGCTTGGCCATTTGCATAGGCTACCCTGCCCCAACAGTCTCAACATGCGAGATATGGAACGAAGGCTGCGACAAACTTTGCCCCTCACGCCCTTCGATTGATATCGTCCTAGCTGAAAATCCCAATTTCTGCTCAACTTTCCCGAATGCAATTGTTTTGTTGAGATACGTTGTAGGAAATCAGAGAATAAAAATCGCAGACGCCGCGTCAAGCATTCTTGCTGTTGGAAAAAGTGGATAAAATGATTTCCCTCGTTCCTCTCTCTCTCTCTCTCTCTCTCGCTTTATCCACCAGCATCACTAATAAAAGAGGTGAGTAGATATAGAGACAGAACTGGTATCAGTTTTCCCCTTTAGCGGGCTAAATTGGTCGAAAATGAAAATCTACATATTTTTATTCACCAAGTTATTCATGCTACTTACATAGCTATAAATTTTTCTAGGCTATTAAATACTGTGACTTTACGGTACTCCAATGTGTCAAAATGGTGATTTCCTTGAATTTGAGCCACTTTGGTCATTTCAGCCAGGTGGCCAAAATGTAAAAATTCCGGATTTTATCGAATACTGTGGACTGGGGGCGCTGGTAAAATAATATTGAGCAAGGTAGTTGCAGATACTGCGGGCGAGTATGTATCTGCAGAGAGAGAGAGAGAAAAACCGAGGCTCGTCGCTTCCCTTGCCGTCTTGGCAGAAGACGAGTTTCATTCCAAGTCTCGATAGGAGCCACGGCGGCTGATTGATGAGGACAGCCGACTTCCCCCGCCCTACCCACCAACTTCATACACTTTTTTGCCGTTTTTCAAATCCTTTGATGCTGCCACCATGTTCCCCCACCATCCCCTCACTCCCTTAAGCTACCCACCCTTAAGTCAACATTCAATTTTGAGATATTCGTAAATTCTCCATTGTAAAATTAGGATTTTGAAAGATTTTTAAATGTTTTGCTACGTACAATACACAGGCGTCCATAGAAAATACGAAATCATAATTTTTTGAGGTTTCGAAAATGTGTGCTAAGTTGTGTCCTTCCACCCTTTTAGCCTGGTACCTCCTCACTCCTTGCAAACGACGCTAATTATTATTATGCATTTGTTTAGAGTCTTTCATTTACTAGATATGCTTTATAGATAATAATAATAAGAGCTACTTAGTACTCAAATCTTGTGTCCTGCTCCACTCAAATTGCAAGTGCTCAAAATGATGCTTTCTTTTTAATTTATTATTATTATCATGTACATCTCCTAATCACTATTATTTAATCCAGCAGTGCATCTGCACAGTCCGCTACGGACGGCTGCTTAGATTTAATAGCTTCTTAATTCTTAATACTTTCGTCGTTGTTCTATTTGTTTTAATGTTGAGCTTGGGGATTGAGTAGAGACACATGCATCCTTAAGAAGTACGGCTACAACGCTACGGCTATCATCGTGGCATGGCAGTTTATTTGTGAGTAGGATTCTTGATTTGAAGTTGGAGGCTATGTGTTTGAAAGACTCATTTATTTTGACTCCCTAGGCTATTCTATTCTGATCATATTTACATAAATATTTCCTATGCAGTACAATAATGCAAGGAGCAGAGTCCACCACGATGCTCTTTCGTGTGCTTTCTGCTACTCTCTGTACTTTCTGTACTACCACATGCAGGTATTTGTAACGTCTGCATTCTGCAAACCTCACACCAATCAGCACATTCAGTTCCTAATACAGTAAGTCCTGTGGTGGAGACCACCTAACCTAACCTCTGTACAACACGTCACTTAACCCTGCCTCGTTTTTCACATTCATGCCTTAATGCCTAACAGCAGTGACAAATTTTAAATTTTTCCCTTAAGAATTGCATGATTGATTGCGAGTATTTCACCGCGTGACGGATGGTCAAGCAATTCAAATACAACATTCTAAAAACCTGATTCCGGCATTTTGAGAAAACGTGCACAGTTAGAAAAAAATCATAAAAGGCCAGAAAACATATCTAGAGAATCTGGGGTTGATGGGCACAACTGTTTTTCTCTAATCATTTTTATTTGTATTATCCCACTCCAAAAAAACTCCCATTTTTTATAATACTTTAATTTTGAAAAAACTTGCTTTTGGTGCCTTTGAAAAATCGGCATAGATTTCAAAAATGTCGATTTCATAATGGACATTAAACCATTTTCCTTCAATCCAGTTTTTGCAAGCCCGAAGCCCCTCGTTAACAAACTGAATTTTTGTTGCCCTTTCATATCAAGTCAAATTTGCACTTATCACTCTGCACGGAGTTGAGAAGTCTGAAAGGAGCTATTCATATTTCTTGCCGTGCCAGG
This sequence comes from Tomocerus nigrus, assembly GCA_019776505.1. Taxonomy (NCBI): domain Eukaryota; kingdom Metazoa; phylum Arthropoda; class Collembola; order Entomobryomorpha; family Tomoceridae; genus Tomocerus; species Tomocerus nigrus. Next base: position 23,903 of record JABASI010001102.1, read on the forward strand.
CCGTTGAGGTGGACTTGGGATTTTACTGTACGCATACACTGAAGTAGAATAGAAGATGGGTACTGTGGTGCAGTGCTCCTAACTTTGACCAAAACAAGATTTGGACTCTTTTCTTATGGCAGTTAGTAAATTACGTAGTAGTCTTCTGGTAGTCTCTGATCTGCTGGGCATACATAGGAATAGCTATACAGATGTGAACGTGTCGTATCGAGGATATCATTGTCTGTGGCTAGATAGCTAGCTCCTTTGATTTAGTTAGAATATCTGATAGTGCAAATCCTGCTTCATGCAATGCACCTTGCTAAATTATGAACGTTATCTATACTAATCTGCTGATAAGTTGTTTAGCTATAGTACCTACGTCTTAATACTCACTGAATTTGATGGTTGTAGCTACAAACATATTTTCGTTAGTTTTAGATGAGTGGCTAAAATAAAAATAGTGTGCTGCTCTGCTTGTGAGCAAGTGTGTTAGAATGCTAATTATAAAATAATAATAATTGTGAGTAGGTATCCTCCTTTAGGCGATGCATCTACTAGCTAGTGGCTAGTGGGGATAGAAAAACCCTTGGCTTCTATTTGTTTGTGCATTACAGATAGTAGTTGTGGGAATCGTTGGGATTCAGGGCACGATCAGGCAGGAGTTGCACATTGACCTGTAGACACGCTAATGGTCCCTGCTCAACTTGATTTCCTTAACTATAATTAATATGCAGGCCTACTTACTGTCCCCAAATCACAGTTAACTGCCTGCACATTGCTATGCATTCCAGTGTAGTGGTGTCCCTTATTCCTGCACTCTGGACAGCAGTTTATATTTTTGTCTGTTGTGATGAGTGGGATTATTATGAGTGAAAGAGGGTTGCCACTCGGACTGAAGAGCTCCAAATGAAAGCTAATTAAGGCGAGAATGCGCCAAAAGTGTTGGTGGAGGAAAGGGAAGGAGAGGATAACGAGAAAGGAAAGAGAGAGAGACAGGTCGGTGCTCGGTTGGCTGGGCAGCGAGTGGTGGAGGGAGATGATGAGAGTTGGCTGCAAAGAGCTGTGCCTGGGTAGGTAAATGTGGAAGTGATGGAGTGGCTGGCTGGTTTGGGTAGTGGACTAGTGGACTGGTCAGATTAGGAGATTGGGAGCTGGTTTAATAAAGAGCGGTGAGGGGTAGGCAGAGAGTGTGCACGTTGCAGGCGGCCGAAAGTGCCAAAAGGAAAAAGTGGTCACAAAGGAAGAGGAGGACGAGAAAGAGATAGTTGGCTAGATAGGACGGAGATGCAAGTCAGGAATCTTCGACTCCACTTCGTTGCTTAATCCTCTCACCCAACACAGCACACCACAACAACACAACCTCGGCCACTCCACTTCTCCTTCTACTCCCATTGTCCATAGCTATGCATCCAACTACCTGCCTTGCCCATCGACTCCATTATCCTCCCTGCATCTGCTAAATCTGCTCATGTGGCTTCGTGCCGCATTTTCTCAACACACTCCTACTCCTCATGCCCTGTCTATTCAACTGGACTGAAAACCTTCGCTCCGGATTAGGCCAACCAAACCGACGACACTATTTCCTACTAATCAACAGGTGGACTGAAAAAATGTTTTCACTTTCTTTAAAGTCAACGGAGGTAGGTGAAATGGCCCACCTTACTATTCATTGAAAACTCCTGCAAATATGTCAGTGTTAATTACAATCCTGCCATAAGCATGCAATTCTGCCCCTCGTTCTGGGCTCCAATCCTTTTGCTGAATCGTTGAATGTGTGAAAATTCTGGACTGAATTTCAACCCTGAGGAACATTATTTCGGCCTTGGTGATTAATTAATGATTGAACGGTGGAATTAAGTTGAGTGTAAGGATGGAGTAATTGAGGGAATACGGTGTGGATGAGTGCGCTTAATATTAGATTAGGGGAGGCGAGGATAAAGAGGATAAAGTGCATAGCTGAGAGTAGGGACGAGGAGCTATCTGCGTGTGCATCTGTCGAATCGAGTGCAGTGAATTCAGTCCAGTCCAGTCCAGCGAGCCATTCCAGTCCCAGTCCGTTGAAAGCTCTAGGCCGGTTTTGTAGCCAAATTTTTTGTGCCATTTGAGCCAAGCGAGTAATCTGAGTCTGAGTGCTGGCTGCTTGGCTTGGATGGAGCTGTGTGTTGTCGTTGCGTAGGGTCAAGTCCTTCCATCGCTAAATTCTCCTTGATTTCTTTTCCCTTGCACTCTGCCTGTAGCCACCTTCACCTTTAACCAACTGCATTCCCCGCTCTGCCGGCTTTTCTCATTCTTCTGGCTCTGCTGTGGCTGTGCAGTGCGTGTGCCTACTCCGACTACTCCCCTCGCTCGACACTGCCTGCCTGTGCCTGCCTGCCTGCTCCTACACTCCTACGTCCTACACCCAACAAACCCAACCCAATCTCACTCAATCAGGCATAGGCACCTCAATCTTCTTCATTGTCCCTCTTCTGTCATTCACGGGCATTGTAAATAAATCTGCAAACACTCTCCAACGCATCCCACCACTCCAGCATTTCATTTTCATTTACTTTTAAACCACACACGCAGTTAACGAATGCTACCATCCTCCACCAAATATTATTATAACAGACAACGGCAAGGATAAGCAATTAAAAAAACTAGTGCCTATCTAAATTATTACTAAGCACCCAACAACCACCCCCCCCCCCATAAATACAAGTGCATTAGATTATTATTGAAAATGTTGTGAAATATTTTCATTAATTATGTTTGGATTTTAGTTTAATGTTAATTGTACCACTATGTATTAAAATATTGATTGCACTTTAACAGTGAATAATCTTTAAAAAGGAAGGAAACTGTAAATTGTAAATGCGCGATAATAAAAGTTAAGTGTCCAGTTGGAGAAGAGGCCGCATGCTTAACTCCTGCTTACTTAGCTGCTATTATAGGGCAAAAAATTCATTGGGCGTCCGAGTCTGTCCTCTGAGGTCACTCCGCTCTATTTAACACCTGTCTTGTGGTCATTAGTAGTTTGGGGCCTCCCTGCACTTATAGAGCCTGTCCAGGTCCTACTGTTTTCTTGCATATGCTATCGTTTATTATGAGCTGAACAGATTGTGTTAAATCTCCTTGTCCTTGAGCTTTCTTTCCCCAAACTTGTAAACACGAGCAAATGTTGCAACGTACAAGGAAGGAGGAATTTGGATTGTCTCAAGTTCAAATGAGCCATTTTAGGAACAAATGGCAGCTAATAATAAACGCTGTGCAAAGCAGAGGCAGAAAGAAGGGTCAGCAGAATGAACTCGCACTCTCATCTCATTACACCATCATGTCATGTGATACGAGGCTATTATGACAAATGGCTTTTGTGACTCTTCTTTTCGATGAGTGTGCACTCTGCACTTGTAGCTGGATCAAATGGAGCTACGACAAGGCAAAGTCAACCAAGGAGCAACATAAAAATAGTCAATGCCTGCCTGTCTGTCTTTTGGTTTATGGCTCGAGTCTCATGATGAGTATCTGAAGAGAACGTCCCAATGTTCTTCTACTGCTACATCCAGTTGAGATAAATATTTGCAGAGGAGTGCAGTTCTGTCTAAGAGAGCCGCACTCTGCACTCGAAGAATTGAGAGGAGCAGATGGTAGAGGAGAGGACAGAGGAGCTATGGGCAAGGGAAGGATGGACTCTCTCACGTACAGCACAGTTCGAATCTACTCTCCTGCTCTCAGGTCCGGGAAATGGAATGTGCACTTTTCAGCAGAACTCGACATTCGAAATGAATACATTGTAGCTTTATGATATTATAGAGAATTTTAGAAAATAATGCACTGTACTTGTACTGCACGGACATCATTGACCAGAATACAGTACACCCTACTACAGGAAAATCAAGTTTAGATTCAAAGTGCATCTCCCAGAGAGATCAATATTATTTGCAAAGTTTCCTTTCTATGGAGACAATTAAGATTCAAATCAAATCAAATCATAGCTTTATTGTCAAAGTACAGATTGAAGAGGAATTTCCAGTTTCTCAGTTTCCTGTGCTCAGCAAGGTTCCCATAAGCTTATAGAAATACTCTATATATTTCATATATCTATAAGGTATATATAGTATAACTCTATATGCGAAGTAAAGTCACATTGCTGAAACAAATCCGGCCGATGAAATATAGATTTTCAGCGGGAGATAAGAAGTTGCTTTGCCAGAATTGCAATTGCAATGTTTATGCATAATGTAAATACCATGTGATTACCATAAATAG
>JABASI010001103.1:0-28090 GCA_019776505.1 Tomocerus nigrus
ACCAAACATTACTATAATATTTCAAAGGAAAAACGTGCGTACAATTCGCTTCTATTTATACACTCCTGAATTGGAAATTTAAACGGTCTAACTAATAATCTTTCTTCTTAAACAAACCTACGGAAATGAAAACTCATTTCATAGTAGGATATTCAAAGTTCATACTTTCATATTCTTTATAACTGCACTTAAGTCGTCCTTAAGTACAGAACATCAAAAATTAATCTCACACAACCGGAAAAGCATAAAATCTATCTAATGATTGTGAATTTTATTTTATATGCTGAAATAGAGGGTGGGAGTGCCTGTGCGAAGCATACGTGTCAACCTGGAGCTACTTGCTCGGAAAAAAATGGCGAGGCAGTCTGTGAATGTCCTGTTTGTCCGTCCGACTATGACCCTGTGTGTGGTAAGCAGCTCTCTTTATTTTCTGCCACTAGTACACATACATACTTAGTTAATGTTACGTCTACAATTGAGGCATATGGGTATGAGAGTAATTTTGCAAGTTTACGTAATTCCTTTTAATTGTAACTCAACGAAATGGAACAATAAAATTGCCTGCCGAGGGACCCGTTTTTTTTATTGCAAGATTTAAGGCACAGCAATTTTATCTTGCAAATTTGTTTTGCTTACCTACCCATTAAAAATCTGTGATCAAATCCAATTGCTTATCTACTAAAGAATCGAATGGAAGGAAATATTTTAAAATTGAAAAAGGAGAAATTGAATCCAAGTGTATTGATGTTTTAGGTTCCGATGGAGTGTCCTATCAAAATGATTGCAGATTGCGCCTGGAGGCGTGTATAAGTAACACAGAGATTCAAGCTATGTACTCAGGTCTTTGCAGTAAGTGCTCGTTTGTAATCCTTCAGTGATATAGTTGGTGTCTTTTGTTTTCCCTCCTGTTAAAATGTTAACTTTGTCGTACCTATGAAATAATTTTTAGATTTCAAGTCACTAAATTCCAAAATCTCAAGATGAGTAAACTGAGAATTAGGGTGGCCATGTTTGATTGCATAAGATATGTTTATCCCATGAAAAAATTTACATGTTTGGAGCGCGTATGTACGTAGTTGCGAAGTAGGTACCTACTATGAAAGATAAAAAATAAACGTAAATTTAATCTGGTAATAATTACAAAATACCTGCCAATTTAGAAGATAATAACACTAAAGAAGGAAAATAACAACCATAATTTAATTTCTTTCAATATTCACATCTGTGCTCAGGCAATTGCAATTTGGCTCAGTTTCGGTTCGGACTGTACCACAAAGAAGGAGAGAGTTGGGTAGAAAATTATCAGAGCAGAAAAGTTATAGATAAGTTATTTGGTTATGTAGAAAGGGAAGTGAGTGTACATAAAAATCCATGGGAAATGTTTGCATGTTTCGGCTGCTCAGTTTTCTTTATTATGCATAATATCTCTCTCTCTTCTCCGCCTCTACTCCTTCTACTTATGATTCATTAGTTTGAGTGCCCTACCTTTTTATGGTCATGTTTTAACTACTTTAGCCATATACTTATATTTAGGGTGCTGAGACTGAGCCTTTGTATTTGACTTAGACTTTGAGTTATGCCGGCCGAGTTATTATGAAAGGTTTGGAGTGGGACTGAAAGTGAGCTAAGTCCAGGTTTCATGTCATGCAAGTGCAAGGCAGCAGAATTCAGATAGAGTAAAGCTCGACATAGATTTCTCATATAATTGCTCACTTCTTAAGTGCAATAACTATAAGTTACTCTAGTCCTGAATCTACAAGTTGAATTTTCTGCAAAGGAGCGATAACAAAACGGGTTTATAACAAAGTGCTTATATCACTACATAGATAATAGGCTCTAGCAGTAATAGTGAAGCATAGGCAGTAAAAGAACTCTTTCGTGCGAGAAACATGAATTTGTAGTAAATCGAACTGGCAATTAAATCTATGCAAAAACTTCCTACCTGCCCTTGTTTGTAACTCAAATAACCTCGTCCCATGTTCCCTCTCTTTCCTGTTATTACAGTCGAAACTCTAAAATCAGCCCCAGGAAATATTAGAGACAACAGTATTATTTTTTGTAGCATTTCTCCTGTAGTACCACTATCCTCTATAGGAATCTATAGTCTTTCAGACTAACGATCATTCATTATAACCGATGATTAGGTAAAATATGGTAACTAACCTACTTTAATGCTAAAACTCTAGTTTATGCCTCAAAAAAGGCCATGGCCAGCATTTTATACTATCCAAGGTGATTCTATATATATACATAGTGAATGTTGTTGTTCACTTTTGACAAATATAAAAATACTCTTCGAAAAATGAAGGTTTACAACTTTACAAGTCAATTATTTCATTCCTGTCCGTCCAGTAATGTTAGTTTTGTTATTGTCTATTTAGTTTTTATTAGTACTCACACGTAGAATTATCTTATTATTATCAGCTGTATCTAGTACAGTCTCCCTTGTCTCCGTTTTTCCTGTGACACTTGCATAGTTTATACCTCTAGTAGATTTAGAACCCATTTTACCCATTTTGTCAAGTGAATTGAACAGTTTTATTCTGTTCATGTCTTTGTACTGTAATGTACCGTATGTACGTAATGTAATGTAAAGTAGTAGAATTGTATTGTAATGTCTCTCCTCTTTGCTTATTCCATTTGCAGATCTAATTCGCGATTTTAACCGTGACGGTAAGAACATATTTTGAGACCCCAGAATCGAATGAATGAATGAGTGCTTTGTTTTCAGCTAGCATCTCAGCCGTTTTTGCACCTACACATTTTCTGGAAGACAATAGCTCCTTAATTGCTTATGTTTCCAATCAAAGAGAACGTACTGTGCCTTTTATGTCCCTTTTCCAAATCGATTCTATTGTCTACCAGAAAAATGGGCGAGTCTTTATCCGAGCACTTTGAATTTGTGATGCAGCACCTTTAATGTTTATAACCTTCTAATTGTTGATAGTGGCATAAGTATATTAAGTTGTATTATTCAAAATCAATGTAGCAATGTCACAAAATAATACAAATACATACTCTCATTCATACAAAATGCCGATTCGCAAACAATTAATATGCACACTGTGAAACCTTTTGGCTGTTAAATAAGGAGAAAGCAAGCCAAGGAACAATAGACACTCATTCATGTGTTGATGAGCTTGGAGAAAGGGAAAAATGTTTTCCTTTTCCTGTCTCTTTAAACCAGGTATACTACCATTGACAGTGTTTGTGTACAGTAACAAGAGCTACTTATTACTTTTAGTGCTGAACATAAAAGATACATCCACCTTGTCACTTAAAATGAAAACAATGATTGACTTGATTTTCTTGCGCTTCATTCAATTCGTCAATTAAAATATGTTCTTATTATACATATTGATCACTTGTGATGTTCTAAATGTTGTTCTTAGGTATCATGGTTGTGTTTGTTTTCTATTTATCCATATAGTGAATGTTGTATACACTCTCTTGTGTACTAAATCACTTTTATTATATATATATGTACGTGTAATTATAACATATTTGTCTGTTTATTATGTAAATATTATGTACTATTATTATTATGCTTCTGCCCGCTGTGCCATGTGAGCCAAGCCGTTTGACTTTGACTTGACTAGTTTGATTAACTAAAATTGCAAGCGTACGTAATGTGTATTCAATGAACGCAATTCGTTTCAGTTCATTTCTTTGTTCAACTTATTTAATTACTTGGGTGTGAACAATTAATGTAATAAATGTATATCACTATTAACTAATTGTATACCTATACTACTACATGTGTATGTATATGTTCTGTAGATCAACTCAGTTCTACTGTAGTAGATTAACTAGAAAGGTAGACTGAGTGGATGTAGTCTTGATTGCAGTCATGATAATCAGAAGTTAATTTTCTTTTTGAATTTGACAGATGGTTGCGATCACAAACAGTGCGACTTTTACTCTGTGTGCGAATCAGATTTGTCGGGAACTCGATGCATATGTCCGGAAAACTGTAGCGTGGAGGTAGAATTTACATTTTACTATTAATCCTAGCTCCGTACCTTTATAGTTGGTTATTAGTAATGATGTTGTGTTTATATCAATACAAAAGATCGCCCTATACGGTTATTCATTCTATATAATAATATACTTATGCATTTTCGCTAAAAGTAATACTCCTAAGGTATCAACGACATACTTAGTTGCTGATAATATAAAGTAAGCATATAACCAACGGTAATGGTATGTTGTAATGGTATACTGTATATCGTATTTAAATCTAAAAGTGCTTCTAGTCAGGTAATTGAAGAGTGTAGTCTGTACTAACTGAAGACACGTGTCTTGAGGAACTTTTTGTTGAGACGGCTTAAGAGTAGAAAAGAGAAATTCTCCTCATCTTGACTGTGTAATGCATCAGAGAGTATAAAAAGAGTGATTAATGTTCCTTTTTGTTCTACATAAATGTTCTTTTTCCCCATTTGCAAAGATTTCATCATCATCATCGTCGGTTGTATGTGGAACGGACTCCGTCAGTTACAATTCCGAATGTGAATTACGCAAAGCGGCTTGTCGAATGCAGAAATTTGTCGTCGTGGCTTCCAAAGGACACTGTGGTACGTCCTCTTTAAATATTTATGACAAAGCAATAGACTCTTACCATCTAGGAACACTCGTTCCCATTGTTTGATCTTCTAATCTGCATATTAACGGAAGCATACTACTTATTACATTTGCAACTGACTACTACAGTAACTACGAGTAGCCTCTCGAAACTATCATAGTGTAAACAGTAGTAGTCTCTATAGCATATGCATAATACATAGGTACCTATACATGTTTTTAGTTCAATTCTGACATTAACATCCTTTCATCTCTTAATTTTAACTATGTCCCTAACAGAAATTGCAATAATTCCATAATGACTCGGAGCATAATGCATAAAAGCTAGTATGGAAGATAAATAAATATTGTATGTTTATTCGTTATTACATTTGCAGTATGTCAAGCATGCTCTGCTCGAAACGCAAATGCACTATTTCATTGCATTCTGTATGACTATATATTAAATGTTCCTAACAGCCTGGTTTGGCTTAGCTTAATTATTATTCCTCTGAATGTATGAACATTTTCGATGTACACTCACTCAAAGCAAATATATCATAATAATATTATGTAATTGTGTTCCTGTGTCAAAACTTCTTGTATGCAATGTAAACTGCCAACCCTAGTGTATACTACCAAATACGACAACTTTCTAATCATGACAAATAGCGGTCACTGCAGTGTTACACATTATTAACGAAGAGAGTGCTGAAACTCCTCACTTCAAAGGCATACACTGTCAAATGTAATATCCTCCTAATATTCCTAACACATACTAATTAGGTTTTCAGCCATTTTTATATGTTTAAAAGTCTAAATTATGGAAAGAAAGAAGGAGAAAGTAATTTAGACTATTTAGTCATAACATTTTTTAAATATAAAGGTAAAATTATTACGATTTGTCAGTTAATCATGATAAAAGAGTTAAATTCTGTAGAGAAAGTAGGAGAAAGTAGTTGTAGAGTGAAATCGTGTGGAGTTGTCTATTGTGAGATGAATGGTTGACAAGACTTAGGGAACTTGATATGATACTTCTGCAGATCTTTGTGCAAACGTGCAATGCAAATTCGGAGCCAGGTGTGAGAATGGAGTTTGCGTTTGTCCGAAGGATTGTCCAGCAAGTAAAGAACTTCTGTGCGGTTCTAATTTGGTGACATATACGAATGAGTGTGAACTCCAGAAAGCTGCCTGCAGACTCGGACGCCCGCTGAATGTCCATTTCTACGGGGACTGTAGCGATGGACTTGACGCTGCTGCTGCTGTTGGTATGAATTCAGTTTCCTAGAGAGAAGAACTTGAAGAGAGGAGGAGAGGAGGGAGAGCTATAGTAATGCAAAATAATAAACTCATGCTTCTCCTGCCTGTAGGGAAAAGAGAAAGTTTTTGAAAAGATTTTCTCCCATTTATTTCTGTCTATTTTTAGTTCTTTTTATTTACTCCATGAAGATTAATCGGAACGATCCATTTTATCCTCGTACATATTCTCTCCGTACAATTCTCTCTCTCTCTCTCATTCATTTAAGTCAATATGGTTTGGTGAAAGTTTAAAGGGAAACCATTATAATGGATCCAGAAGAATCTACTGCTACTTACTTATTTCTCCTCCTATGTATCTAGTACTTTCTCCATGACTTTTGTTTGCTTTCTCCTAATAGTGTAATATTTCAGAGGATATTACAATAGAGTAAATATATTTTCAGATATCTATTACAATTCCAGAACAGAAATGTATTTGGAGAGTGAATGCGACATTTTAGTGGAATTGTAAACTATTTGTATGAAAATGCACTATTTTCCTAGTTAAAGAAGGCATAAAATAAGTGTAATTTCTATTCGTACAAACTTTCTCTTCCTTGATACAGTCGAGTTATGTAGAGAGTGGAGAAAACGACTATTGAGACTAAAAATGGCAATAGCAGAGTTAGATGTAGTCATATTGTTATTATATATGGAAAGTACGTGTTTCTGCACCTACTACGTATAGACACTCACCATAGTCGTATTTTTATTTTGATGATTTATGTTATGTTTTGTCCGTGAGAAAAGAATGCGTTATATTAGTTTTAAAGTTCGTGTTATATTTTCCTTTCTCTTCTAATATTATTGGGTTGGAAATTTAGTGCCTGTCTGTCGTTGAGCGTGCCAGGATTCTAAGCATGCTACTCTATTTCACATTCTTAACAATCGCAAGTCACATTTCACTTTCACTTCTACTTTCACTTCCCTCGCCCAAACCAAATATCTAAAGTTACGCATTTTCCAAGACATTACAAGATTTAACTTGATCCTAATCTCTGTTCTGTATTGACACATTGTGCATTTGCAATTCTAAACTTTGCACTGCTATCTAATCCCTTCATCCTCTATGCATATGCAATTTTTAATGGAATCTTCTCCAATATTTTTATCCATACTTTGATTTTACTTACTTCTAAATATGTGCAATGCCTACTTATAGTTTCTGTGCTCATGCTCCCGGTAAATATCTTCCTCATTGTCTATTACTATTGTTGAAAAACTGTCAATATTTGACATGACATTAGATTCTTTTTTGTTCTCGTCGTGAATAATACTTAGCACTTTTCTCAACTTCTTCATTCAAGTTAGTTATCTATGTTGTATGTTCGTAAGTCGAACGACTAAAACTCAAGTTGGACTTTGTGGAACAGCAGGCGGCGGCGGCGGGTCTTCTGGAACTCTAAACGGATTTGGAACAGCTTTAAGCAGCAGCGTGGCATCTGGAACAGAAGCCCCTTCCGGATATACACCGCCACGTCCGAAGATGTGTGAATCTATTCGATGTGACTTCGGGGCAATGTGTGAGTTAGGGGAAGATGGCTTTCCAAGGTGCACCTGTCAGTTTAACTGCACTTCAGCTCCGGGAAATCCAGTCTGTGCCTCCGATTTGAAACTCTATTCCACGGAATGTGAGATGAGACGAGAAGCGTGTCATCGCCAAACTGAACTTCGTCCAAGACCCATGGAACTTTGTGAAGGTACCTACATGCAATTCCATGATTTTATTTTTCTAAACTAAGCTGACATTTTCCCGTTTTTTTAACGCTTTACGTTTGAATTTCATGATTAATCGTAGCTTACTTCCTCTGTTTACTAGAATTTTCATCAATTCATCATTTTTCTTTGTAATTACGACCATTTTTTGTTTTCTTGTACTAGAACTTGAAGTGAGACCTTGCAATGGGGATGACCCTCTAAAAATTCTTGGGACTGACGAAGATATAAATTGTGGAAATGGCCCTAGCAGAACTAATTGCCCAGCAGGAAGCTTCTGTCATCGTAGTGCAGCCTTTGCAAAGTGCTGCAGAAAATGTAAGCCCTCCTGTTAAAATTCTTCGGGAAAATAACCTTTTCAATAAGTATTTACTTATCTTCAATGATTCCATTACGGAAATCCTTTATATCCAAATGAAAACGGATATTGTATCTACATTCTACTTTCCTGCTACGTAGTCTATGTTAAAAAACGGAAAAGACTGAGGTTTAGCGTTCTATCTACGATACGATATTACCTATCTTGGTCTAGCTAGTAAGGAATGATAAATAGTTTTATTACAGAAGAGCTTCATGGCATTATCATAGTGGCTGAACTGAAACTACGCAAAAGTTGACAAAAGAATGCTAGGAAATAAAGATAGAATAAAAATGCGTTATTGCCCAATGCAGCTAGTTCCCACAAGCAGCAATAGCGACGTGGAAGTTGTAATTACATTTTCTCACAAAATAGTTGAAAGAGAATCACGCATTTACGCAACTCGAACACGGTCACTCACTTCCCTTCCCCAGATAGAAAAACATATCCATTAAAATATTTTGTCCATAGTAGTATGTCGCTGAGAATGGAGAAAGTATAAGGTAGACTTCTGGCGACGGTAGTATGTTATTTTTGTATTATAAGTAATGGTACTAGGAATACTACTGTCCCATTCCCTCTTTCTCTCTCTCTCTCTCTAATAATCACCACTTTCCTGAAATCTCTTCTTTCCCTATGAATTATGATTGCTCCTTTCACCCGAGCACATCTAAACGGGCAAACTTTTTTTGACTCTTGGTTTCCTCTGTTTTGTCTCCCTCTTTCCCATTACTGGTATCTAACCCTTGGCACTACATGATTACTGCCGCCAGTCCTTTCTATTTCCAAAAGTCTAATGAGAATGGGAATAATACTGCTATTTCGCTGCCCACCTTCTTTTACTTGAGTTTTTCGTAAGGACGGAGATGTTATTTTTTATTTTCTGTTACTTTGGTTTACATGCATGAAATTTTTGTAGCAATTATCGACGAACTCACCTAGCCTTGGAAAATCAACTAATACAATATGAATGGCAACAATTTGTACATTTTAAATTAGTTTATTGGGCATTGATTGAATAGTGTTGCGGATGACTAGGAATTCAACTGCACTTTCGATATCTACAATTTGAATCGATTTTTATATAGTATTCTTATTTAAATTCGAATGTAGGTTAGGTACTGAATTGGAGTCAAAATGCAATCAATATATTGTACTGATGGGTCGGCTATGAATGTACTGCTATTTGTTTCCATAAAATTTAATAATGATTGGAAAATCAGTTGACTACAAGTGGAAAATTCTAGAATGCAGTAGTTACTGGAGCGAGTTGAACAAAGAATGCTTTGCATTGCATTGCTTTGAATTTACTTTGCAATAGAACATCACATCACGCATTTATTGTTATCTGAAATGAAATGTTTAGAAAATCAATCTACGCTTTGGTAGGATACACTTGACCATATTATACACTAAGATTTGGTATTTCTATTTATACATTGAAGTACAGTTTTCCTCTGTCCACAGATAAAAATGTTGTGAGGGAAGAAATTGAAGGATAAATAGAAAAATAGTAGAATTAATCCTTTTCATCGCCTGTTCTGTTGAAATTGAGATCAGTGATAGGAGTAACAGGGTCATTTGATGTTGTAATCGACCAGGAACTGGTGGCACTCAGACTTCTTTCAGCAACATCGGAAGGAAAATGGTTGGGCTTAAGATACACTTCAATGGTTGTGTCAGTAGAACCTTCGGGTGGAATATCCTGATAACTTGTCTCTTGCATTTCCCTCTCTTTGTTCTTTCTTTTCGGTTTCTCCACAGCAGCAATGGGCTTGGTTTTGATTTCATCGTAGGAACTGCCAATTATATGTCTATTCCTCAGAATGAATGCATCCAAATCTGCAGTCTCATCTTCTGGATTCTCACGATAGCCACCAGGATAAAGCTCTTTGAGCTGAGGAATGAGACTTTTGAGTTTTGTCAGAAAGCCTTCATGTTTACTGATTGGTGTGCCATTTAAATGCAAACTGCGAAGATTGGGGCACAGAGACAAATGAACGAAGCCATCATGACTGCTAATAGGATTTGCACATAAATCCAAATGCTGAAGTTCTTCTAAGTAGGAGCATTGGGCCGCACTCGTCAATTTGTTATCAGAGGCAATTAACGTTCTCAAATTGGGAAGTGCAAAAGTTCCATCCAGGTTCTTCAAACCACAATTGCAGATCGAGAGCGTGAGTAAAGACTGAAGAGAGCTTCCCAGCTCACGAAGACTACTCAACTCACTCCGATCTAGTATCAAATATGTTAATTTCGGAATTTGAGTAAGTGTATGCCAAAGAGGCTTTTGATGTGGCCAATCTGGTGATTTGTATCGCAAGGTCAGTGCTTCATCTGGATTCTCTGGAAGCTGCGGGTTAAAGTAATAAATATCCAATTATTCTCCCGTTTACTTATTCATCTGATCTAGTCTTTTCCAATTTTTATTTTGTATGCTTTCTGGATACCTTACCTTCCCGTACCAACGAAGAGACGAAGCTTTGTGTAAATCAGTTCTCCAATTATCCTCACTTTTACTAACACTTTCTTTTTCCCCTTTCCCTTTACATGCTGCTCTCATTAAGTCTGCTAGCATTCGCTCTTTTTGCTCTTCTTCGAGGGCAGCTAAATCTTTAATCACCGGTGTATCTCCGTCCATCTTTTCCTTTTAATTTCTCTTCTATCGTATTCTATAAGGAATGAAAGGAATCTTATTTCGGATTACGGTCCTTGATAAGGAAAGTTAGTTCCTATCTCCAGTCATGTCATGCTCATGACTGCCACAAATTGTTTCCATAGGATTTCAGCTTTGCAGTATCACAGTATCAGAGACAGATATCCGAGTTTCGAGTTATAGCTGCTGCACATTTGAATACTGAGTCGACAATAGGTACGCGAGGTGAGGGGACGTCATTTTTCTAACCACTTAGACTTAACCTCTAATACAGTGTGTGTGAATACACAAAAGAGAACTAATAACATTTATTGATACTGCTGGTTTGAGTAACATACAATAAATACGGCTACTACTGTGTCACAGTACTCTTTTCTGCTCGAAACACATCAAAATGGTCTTTTGAGACCATATAAACCACCTGATGCGGTAGATGTCGGCATAATTTTCCGTAATGAATGAGAATTTTGGGAATAGAAGAAGCTACACTTTCTTTAAATCAGATAATTTACTCTTATAAATTAATATGGCAGGCAATCCGAAGAAATTGATGGAGTTACAGTTACCTATGTACAAGTTTGTTTTTAGAAAGCAATAAAAAATGGCAAATAAAATTTATGGAGTTGATATTTGGCAAAGTTGTATGTATCTCTCGTGTATACATTACATATTTAAGTGTATGTGGATTTTGAGGGAGATGATGACGAGAATTTAGGTATCTTTGTAAGAGGAAGAGTAATAAATGAGTAAGTGAGCCTGTTTTTGACGTGTAGATGAAGAGCGATCAACAACGAGACGACCAACACCGAAGGCAGCTGCAAAGTGTGAACAGTCAACTCATGGCTGTTGCCCGGACGGAGTGACATCCGCTCTAGGACCGAAGCATGGAGGATGTCCTTCAATATGTCAATGTAACAAATTAGGCTCAGCAGGGGATACGTGTGATCCGGTCACTCTAGAATGTCAATGTCGTCCGGGAGTCGGTGGTCCTAAATGTGATCGATGTTTGCCCGGCTTTTGGGGACTTCCCCGAATTGCCATCGAGGGACATCAAGGCTGCATGCGTACGGCAACTCATTTATTTCAATTTGCTTTCACCACTTTCTTCTATGCACACTTCCCCCGCATCCAATCCACTCCTCCTGCTTACATCATTTAACACATATGCTCACTCTTTTTGAGAAATAGACTACCAATATTTCCACGAAAACCTACATAAACCATTTCCCATGAAGTAGAGCAAAGTTCTGAGCATAATTCTCGGACGGAGCTCAGAGTCCAAACTAACCATAATACTAAAAACAAGTACGGTTCTGTTGAAGTTGTAATATGGACTAATGGTAGAGTTTATCTAAAGGAGGTGGCTTCCTTGCACTTTATCAAGTAATTAACCACTTTCTTCTATGCACACTTCCCCCGCATCCAATCCACTCCTCCTGCTTACATCATTTAACACATATGCTCACTCTTTTTGAGAAATAGACTACCAATATTTCCACGAAAACTTACATAAACCATTTCCCATGAAGTAGAGCAAAGTTCTGAGCATAATTAGTACGGTACGGTTCTGTTGAAGTTGTAATATGGACTAATGGTAGAGTTTATCTAAAGGAGGTGGCTTCCTTGCACTTTATCAAGTAATTTGTTTTGACTAGCAATGCAGCGAATTGTGGTTCTAACTGATGCTACTTTAAAATAGGCAGTATGACTTAAATCTAAACAATGGCTTATACGCTGATAATCTGTTCCTTTATACATTTGTCCAAAGTAAATTGCAAATCTAGGCAATTCCTTCTTCAATATCAATTAATCATAGAGTAAGGTCTTCCTTCATTGCTATGTAATTAATTTGAACCTTGAAAATATTAGTGCTTGAGAAATTAATGTCGTTTTGAAAAGAAGTGTGTCGTCCATTTAATGTTATCGCTATCTGTTTACTAGCTACGAAACTTGGATTTAAATTAAATACTAACCCAGTTGTATCTGTATTGTTTCATGCTTATAAATCCATTTTATGTACATATATGAGTCATAAAAGTTTAAAATGTTGATTTAAAATGCTTGAATTTTGTAGCTTGTGGATGTTCAAAATTCGGATCTGTGAGAGACGACTGTGAGCAAATGACGGGACGGTGTGTGTGCAAGCCAGGGGTATTGGGTCATAAATGTGATTCATGTGGCGAAGGAGAATTCCTCGGACCTTACGGGTGTACTTCGGGTATGTCATGTCAGACACATTTCACAGTTTCTTTGCCTCTCCGTTGTTGCTTGAAAGAATTATGAAGGTTGTGGTTGTACTTAGGCTTTACTAGACTTTTATAGGGACATCTTCCAATTTTATCCATGCACCTACGTACTTAGGTGGTAGTTTTATATTTATAGTATAGGTAAATAGTATTGGATGGGGAATGGAATATAAGGGTATTAGTTTTACTGTGGCTAACTGAAAGGAAGTATTTATCTGTATATGCATTGGTAATTCCTATAAGGAGGTTAATACGCACTTAGAAGGTGATATGAAAAATGGTTACGTACGTGCTCCTGCTGCTATGAAGTATATGTTAGCTAGGTATTTATAGTAGTGTAGGATTAGGAGAGGGGAACCCAAGTTAAAGTCCCAACGGCACTCATAAAACGAGCCGAGCCATTATATGATTATTGGTTTTCAACCAACTTTTGTTGGTGAAAGAAAATCGTAGATAAAAAAAGAGAAAGAACTATTGACCCCCAAGCCAATATATTTCATTTGCTATGTCTGTGGGCAATTTGAGATCTGATCGGAGATCTTTCTTTTTTACGCTTAACTGTTTCAGTATATTCTGGTAATAACTATTAAGTACTAATAATAATGCTATCCCTCCCAATGCTGTACAGATATACCGTAGATAGATAGTAAGTATAATAGAGATTATAAGTTTAGCAACTGTTTTCTTATAAGTATTTGTATGTTGGCCAACAAAGTTGTGTCGGATTCGGAAATTCGGATGTGTATTAGTTACAAGAAGAGAAGTTTAGTTTCAATATTCGTCTAGTATCTATCTATGAATGTCCATAGATAGTTACTACTGGTGTAGTGTAGGGAGGGTTAGCTATTTACTTTAGCTACAGAGATTATAAGAAGTTGATAAAGAAAAGGGCGAGTGAGTATGAGATGTGTGGTGGAAAAGCGAAGAGAGGTTAAGATTTGCTTCAATATTTGATTTTGGCACAGTATCGGTTTCCTTTGGTTGGATGGGTGTGCTTTATGTGAGCTATCTGATGTAATAATGTTACATTGTCCTAGAGTTGAAGCATGACAGAAATGACCATTATTACCTTCTCGTATCAAATATTGTGTCGAATTCTATTTCCTATTGGTTTTTATAGATCCCATAAATTTGGGTCGGACTTGTGAAGAGGTCGTCTGCACTTTCGGCGCGGATTGCGAACAGGATGGCAATCGGGCTGGATGTATCTGCAATATTGTTTGTTCCGATCAAACTGACACTGAGGTACGTTTAACTTTTGACTACTATTCTAACACTTTTGCTATGCTACTTACTACTTACTATAAATAGTAAAGTAGTAGTTTTTTTTTCTATTGATGCGATCAGATGTGTATAGGATGTGAGACAAATAACATTCGGTGCGAGGACATAAACTGTCTACTTAGTTCCTGTTAATGTCAATGATAAGATAGCAAGTCGACAGCCACGAATGTTAGTTGCGATGAAAGTTGCCTTATGTATGTATGAGCACATCCAATCAACTTTGCATTCATTGTACATAAATATTTTATTTCATCTTGGATTTCCACTTTGTTCCCTTTCTCAGGAGATTTGTGCAAGTGACGGCTTTACATATGAGTCCGAATGTTTAGTAAGGATGCAATCTTGCCGAAATCAGAAACCAATTTGGGTTGTGCACAAAGGACCTTGTCCAGATTCAAGTGAGTTGAAATGTTTCTATATAAGAATACTTGTATGTACCTCCTTCTTACCTATTTTCTCCCTAAAGAATTGTACATGTACACAATCTATTTCTGCATCCACTGCGCAACCTACCCGTACACACAGATCATTTTCATGCAAAAAATAGAGTCTTAAAATGAGTTGGTAGGTACTCGGACAGAATAAAAGATGAGATTCTTGAGATTCGATGTACCCGATGTAGTGTATACATTTTTTGACTTAGAGTTCATCTTGAACTCTGTTAAAATGTGATATACAGTATTCCTATAGACTATAGATCCTTGTCAACTGTTTATACATTATAGATACATGAAAAGTGAAATCTGTTCAATTTTTCTCATGCGTATGCATTTCCTGTAGAATTCTTGTAGGTAACATTATTATTAAGTTAAAAATTATAATAAGCTACATACCTACTCTATTTGTATTTTGTATGAACATTTATTTACTCAAGTATGCGAGCATAGAGAAGTTTTAAATGGGAAAATGGAGTCGGGTCGTCGTCGGTCGAAGCGTGGCCGGATGGAGAGTAGAATATTAGCGTGCACTCTTGTGATTTACATAATGTATGGATGTACAGGTGAATCCGATGGAACGGAAAGTCCGATTCGTCGTTGGACAGGTCTGCATTACACTGAACCAGGAGACGACGGAGTGGATCTGATTGGAGCTGGCGACTCGGGCAGAAGTAATGGAGAAATATGGCGAGATCAAATGGGACCTGGGTTTACCTCCTCAGGCATGAAATCAACTAGACATCTCCCACCCCAATCCAAATACCACGACAACTTCCACAAGAATTTCTACAGTCATCGATCTCCAACTTCTGCCACTGTTCAGGTAATGCCTTATATACTCCAAATTCCTTCAGCATTCCCCTTCATCTTCTCAAAAATCAACTTTTACCCAACGGAATTCCTAATACTTATAAGTGGATTTTTCCTACTGACGGGAATCTGACTGAACAAGTACTTAATGATATTATGATCCTACTCAGTTTCACTACTACCACTCAAGTCTTACGTTTTTACGTCCGTCCGCCTGCTTTTCATACACAAATTGCAGGATTTGTTATGTAATCGTGCTGGCTACGATTCGTACGATACCAGCCACTGGTTTCCTGTTTTAAAATCATTTTTATATTACGTCAATATTTGGAGGCTTTCAGATCTACAATGAATGAACACAAAGTTTTAATTATCGATGTAGGGAAAATTGCCTTTTCCGTTTGCTTTTACAAAAGATACATGTACATGATGATACGATTTTTATTGCAAATATTTACATTTTTCCGGGAAACTGGAAATAATCAAGATGAGTTATTTGTTTAAGTGCCGAGCGTAAATGAAAGCTTTTGTGTGTAGGTACTGATAATAGAGAGTGTGCATTAGGACATAAAATTGTTTTGGAGGAGATAAAGATAACTGTTTTATTGTGTGAAAAGTACATGGGAAAGATGTTTGGTCCGTCAAAAGGATTTATATGGTCATACTTCTTGTGTTTGTATTCAAAAAAATAAAATTTTATTGGTAAACTTTTCAGTTGAGAAGTTATTTGGGAGATTCATGCCAATGGACATCTGACTGTGTGACGGCTCATAGTCTTTGCCTAGGAGGATGGTGTATCTGCCGCGAAGGGTTTTATGAAGATTCCGAGAGAATTCAGTGCAAACCTATTCGTAAGAGATGTGCATATGAATATCTTTATTTTACGGTTGCTTATTCACAAACTGTTTTAGTACTTCGTCTCCGAAGATGAGTATGAGTAAAAAAAAAACTGGAGTAACTTGAAGTATAATAGTATGTGTAAGAATTACGTTGCGAATTCGTATATCCTGTAACAATAACACACATGGTGGAAAAAGTGCTGGGACTGGGAACAATAAGTAGATAACGGTTCTACTATTGTTTGTATAAGGTTCCTAGTGTACATATACGCAGGAGAAGTTTATTGCGTAAGTCTTTATGGCCTTCTGTACATATAGATCATCGTGGGAATTCCTGCAAGTCAGATCAGACTTAGATTATCTATATATTACATTAGGTTTTTTGAACCTTGTCTGCGAAAGTTTACAATATTAGGGAGGATATATGAGTATATAATCTTGTTGGTTATATGAAATACCATCATAAAATGTAAGTGTAGTAGAGCAAGTGAGTGTTTTAAAGACTCTTGTCTTTTCTCGCTTCATAATCTGGGAAATTTATAAGGGAGCCTATGTAAATAATAGTATAGTTGAAAAAGCGGAGAGGAATGTTGCGAATGCATGTAAGTTTATAGGGTGAGATGTGCACGCATAGAAAAGAGACAGTGAAGCGTATGATCTCTCTTCCAAAGATATAAAGTTTTCATCCTATCTCACGCATGATATCACCAGAGCTCGTTTTTATGCAAAAATTCTATGCTTATAACTCTGCAATAGTCTTGCTACTTTTGCACCTAAGGTTTTATTCGCCTTTTCAAAAGGACAACATAAGTTTATTCAAAGGGTCTATTATTCACAGCCTTATCTACGAATTTCCCGAATCGGTTCACATTTAATAGCTGTGTCTTCATAACTACATCTTAAGACACCCATAAAAACAGCATTAACACATGTGTAAATGCGAGCAATTATGATTTTAGGAGAATTTTGCGTGGGAAGGGAAATGTAAATGAGAATTTTACATTGATTTTACGCTGGTTTGCTTGATTGCATTTTAGCCATGCAATGAAGTTTAACCATCTGCTTTAGCTTGCAGATATTATGTTCTCGTGTGTGTGTTTGTGACATTTCCTTCTTTCCAATTCAATTTTATAGAAGTTGGCATCCAAAGAGACTGGCTATTGACCGTCTTCTCTATTTCCCCTTTTTCTAGATTCTCATTTATCTGGTGTCCTTAGCTGCAGTAAAACTGGTGCATTATGTCAACCTCCAGGAACTTGCTTTGACCATCGAAATGGATCTTATTCGTGCATCTGTCCCCTGGGGAAATCCTCACCTAGTGAAGGCTGCTTGAAAAAAGGTAAACGAGGGCTGTCAACTTTCACAATAAGTCTTCATTGTTTTCGAATTGCTCTAGAGTAAATAAAGAGTGAGGGAAAGAGGAGGGAATCTTCTGATTGAGATTTCCTGTTTGCTTTTCAGAGCACCCGTTCCCGTTTTTCGGCGGTCGATCAACTGTAACCTTAGGAAAAATAGCAGGGTATCACAAACTGAGTTTGGAATTGGAAATCACGCCGTATATGAATTACGCTCATGGGATCCTCGTCTTTTCCTCTCAACATGGAAATGGTTCCGGAGATTTCTTGTCTTTATCCTTGATAGACGGGTAAGTAGGTCGCGTAATTTATTGTCCAAAATGTAGATTTTGCGGATATTGTTGACAAGAGAGCCGGGTATTAATTTTTTCTGTAATTATTTACTTGAAGATATGTGGAATTTCGTTTCGACTTGGGAGATGGGCCAGCAATTCTTAGATCTGCAAGTAGATTGAACTCAGGATCAAATTACCATATTGTGGCGAAACGGTACAACCGGGACGGACTTCTTCGTGTTGATGGAGAAGAAGATGTAAAGGGAACTTCTCCCGGCACTATGAAATCCCTTAATCTCGATCATGGGGGTTATATGGGTTTTACTCCATTAAATTCGACAAAGTAGGGGACTCATTGTTAAAATTCTATTTATGAATGGGAATTAGAGTAACCTTATGGCTTGTGCTTATTTTAATCTTGGTTTTTGTTTTTATGGATGTAGAGTCTGGGAAACTGTTGGTACTTCAGAAGGCTTTGTCGGATGCATTCACAAACTGAAAGTTGGCCGTCGTCCGATAGAGTTTGAGGAGAAGAAAGATCCATTAATTAGTTCGTTTCATAAAGTTTCTCAGTGTCCTGTGATAAGTCCGTCTCATCGTTTGAGCACAACTCCTATGTACACTCTCTATGAGTTGGACGAAGAGAAAGAGATTAAAGATAAAATCCCGGCTCGTCCCACTCATCTGGCAGTCACAACAACCACACCCAATCCCAGTATTCATGACAGTGATCTCTCCAAATCGTCCTCTAACAGCAACAATCAGCCCACAAACAGAAATCCTTGCTCAAAAAATCCGTGTCAAAACCATGGCTTGTGTTGGAACGATCGTGGTCATTCAAGCGGCTTCAAATGCGTCTGCCATCCAGAATACACAGGTTTAAAAACTCATTTCCTCCTCTCGCAATTCTTTCCACAGACTCACATTCCCCTCTCTATACTCTTCTAATAATTAGCTCCGCTCTCTTAACATTTTTCCCTACTGAAATTACAGGAAGACATTGTGAGTCTAGAACGAGTATTATTGGCGAAACTGGAGCCATGCTCGACTTCCGGGGCTTTTCCTATTTAGAAGTGCCGAAGATAGAAAATGGAGCGAGACATGTCTCGATAGAATTGTGGGTGATGATCCGTGAACGAAATGGGCTCATTATATACAATGGACAAGAGAGTGGAAAAGGAGACTACATTAGTCTCACTGTATCAAGGGGACATGTTCAATTTCTATTTGATTTGGGTTCTGGAATGGCCAATATCACGTAATTACATTTCCTCGTCCATTCTTCTACATTATGTTGCATGCTTTATGAAAACTTCGTTTTCTCATTTTCATTTACGGGCTATCAATAATCACATTATTATAATAAATTATGATGTTTCCCATTACAATTTTTTCTAAAAGTAAATATAGAATAGACATTAAGGACACCCCGAAACCTAATTAATTGTACGAAGTACAATATTAAATTCATTGTCAAATTAATTCCAGGTGGCCACAGCCTATTTCGTTGAATAAATGGCATTGGATTGTGGCCTCGAGAGAGGGGCGTGAAGGAAAACTTCAAGTTGATGGTTTGCCAGCACAAACGACAAAATCTCCGCCAACGTTATCTGAACTGAATTTGGAGCTTCCATTATATATAGGTGGTATCAGGTAAACACAGTAATCACAAGATGTTGGATGTGATTGAGTCTAGATCTCGTTGTAGACGTGACTGTAGCTAATGATAATAATTTTTCCGGATTCCTTTAGGGATATGAACATGGTACATCGAGAATTGGGTATTTTAACTCCCTTTGATGGTGCACTGCAATATGTGCGCGTGAACGGAGAAACATATTACCGAGAAATTGCAAGTGCTCTCAAGGAAAGAATTGTACACCGCTATGAAGGACCTCCTTGTGGAAGTAGCGTATCTCATCCTTGCAACAACGGAGGTACCTGTTTCCCTCGGCTCGAATCTTTTGTTTGTCTTTGTCCTCCACAATTCTCAGGGAAATCTTGTGAAAGCCGTAAGTTTATTTGCTTTGCCAGCAATTGTAAATACCTAAATTCATTAAATTAACTAAATATAATCTTTTACTCTACAAATATTTGTTTGTAGGGAAGGAAATTCCAGGACCAGTCAGATTTGATGGGCAGAATTTTCTTAAGTTTCCCAGAAAAGTTGCCAAACAGTAAGTCACAATCATTAATTGCGCATTATTATGTTCTGCACACATTCACCTGCTTTACTCTATACATGTGTAAATAAAAACTATGAAAATGTTTTTTTCTAATTTTATGTGAAATTGTTGGATGGGAAAGTATGAAACTTGTGACTGTTTTAATGATGTTCTTATTGTTAGATGATAAAAAATGATGGCTATATGTGCACACTAATGTCTCTAATGTTTCTCTTTTACTCTTACCTATACTCATTGCAATTTCATTAATTAATGCTGTTGCTATTTGTTTGTCATTGTGCTTCCTCTTCAACCTACAATGAACTTACAGCGAGTCTTTCAACTTTTCCGACTATGACGATTTCTATAATGAACACTTTGATTCTCAACTTGATGAGTTGTTCGGGGATGAGTCGGGGGAAGTTGAAAAGGACGACGAAGGAAGTCTCTTGGACTCCTTTCCAGATGAAGATTTTGTTGATGAAGAGGACTTTGTCCCTCTGCTTGAGCATGACTTTGTGGAAAGGTTCTTAGTACTCTTACTAACTAAATATTAATTTTAATGCCTTATTTCACTAACTAAATTGTGGCAATCGTAACTAAGTTCTATTTCTCTGCTTTTTTTCGGGTGATTTTATTCGGATTTTCTAACCTTTTGCTATAAAGAGGTTATTAGGTGCTTTTCTGTGTAGTTTGGTAGTGGAATTTTTAGAAGCAATTAATTTGTCGTAAAGAGCAAGCATATCGTCCTATAAAAGTGACTCGGGGTTAACTTTTTGTTGTTTATTATTTAGGGTAAAAGCACAACGACGAAACCGTATCGAGATAGTCTTCCGAACTACTAGTGAAACAACTGGTGTGGTCATTTGGACAGGAAAAAATTCGCATAGGGATTCACAGTCCCGACGGGGCTATTTAGGTCTGTTTATTGTCGATGGCTTTCCGGAACTCCGAATTGATTTGGGTGCTGCCAAAAATAAACGACCTGTCATCATCCGATCCAAGGTACGCTAAAATTATTCTATCTATTCAGAAGTATTGCTTTCCTAAGCAATAAAAAGGATATTTATTTTTGATTTTGGCATGGGATCCTCAGGAATCAGCCCATTATTTATATTTGGGTCATCCGTGCTACTCGTAATCTTTTCTATAGATTTAAGTGCAAGTTTCATTTGAAATTATTTTGGAGGGAGTTATTACTTTTTCAGTTATTTGAACCATTTTGCGCTCCATTAAACAGCTATTACAACATAGCAGAAAAGCAATTCAGGCCACATAGATACAAAAATGCTCTTAGTGTTTAACTTTTGTGTAGGACGTAGGAAAACACATAAACATAGTTAAAGGGCAATGTTCCAAAACTTGATTCAAATCACTGCATTACCTTTAAGAATAAAAAATATGTTTTATTGTAGATACCTAAAAATTTTAAGCATTAAGAGTCGGCTAAGACCAAGACAATCAATTTCAAAATTGCATTCATTCATTTCAAATGCGGTGTCGTAAAATGAATGCTATTGTGCCTGTAGAAGTTAATTTTAAAGTGGGATAATGGATTTTTAGTATATTTCGAATTCCTACATAATATACAAGTCAAAATTGATGAACTGGAAGGGAAAATTGCTAATTAATTTTGCACTACACAGCCAGGTCTGGATTACCTAATAGGAATAATAGGATGTTAGTGAAGCTATTATGTTTCTAGACAAGAAATGTGAGTGGGTTTATAGATTAGGATTTTCTCTGACTGAATGTGTTTGCCGGTCAACGTTCGTTTGTTCTAAATGCATAGTATTACTTGAATCCTATCGTTGAGTTGGGTGGGTTAGTTGGAAACGGTGGCAGATAAACAACGCTATGATAGTAATGGAAATAGGAATCATCGCCCACATGGAATTACTACTATACGAAACGAATTTTGATGCGTTGCATCCAAATTGCACCGACTCTACGCTCTACGTACAACAGGCATCGAGGCATCAGTTGTTGATTCTCCGCGATGTCTTCATATTAACATCCTCAGTACAAATGACAATGGAGTACACTTAATTTAAATGACCTTTTTTATTTAGTTAAGCTAAATTTTAATGACGTTACAAAACCTACTGTAACTATCATGTACGCGTGTACAAGGATTTTTAAGATTCTGTGAAAAATTAAAAACGTTTTATTGATACATTTATTATATAATAAAAGACACCGCAGAAAAAGATACAACTGAAAACATTCTACTGTTCTGTCTGTATCTGCGGAGTTCTGAAACTGAGACATCTTGCACAGCAGTTAAAAATGTCGGTAATTCCAGGCCGTCTGTAAGTCTTATTCAAAGGCGATGATTCTTGTGAGTATGTACTATGGGACTGCATATGGGTGGAAGTACCTGTACCTGGTCAATAGGTTGTTAATTTCGTTGGAGTGATGTTACTGTAAATAGACTACTAGTCATGCATGACTAAGGTTATTTTTATTATAATGAGTCCAAGCATGTATGTAAGTTTGTACGTAATTGAATTGAAAAGAAGATAGGACAAACATCAGATATTTCTATCAACACGAACAAGTAGCTATCACGCAAGCGAATTTGCATTTTTACGAGCTGCATTATTGCATACAGGCAGGTACTTGGACTCAAATGTTTGCAAATGCATTAATAAATTTCCTGATTCTAATACGTCTTTTCATGCATCAGTTAGTTTGTTGATAATGTGCATATAATTATGCATCTTATTCTTTATTATTTGTAATACTCCATACTCCATGTAAAAGCTATTACTATTACTACTACATAATAGGTTAGATGCAATCTATAGATATAAGAAACATAGGTACCTAAAATATTTTATTATTATGGATGTATATTCCGTGCATGCAAAATGAATACTCAGTGAGTCGTATTTATTCTGTCATTGGAATATGGATATGTAGAATAATAGTAATAATTGATGATGAATGCACAGGTGAAAGTGACGGATAGCCGATGGCATCAGGTGCTAATTGCAAGACGAAGGAGATTAATTGTTCTTCAGGTGGATGGCTCTACGCCACAAAGGGCCACTGCTCCCGTCGGCAGTAATGTCCTCGTCTCGGATGGACGATTTTGGATTGGTGAGTTTTCTGCACAAATGCAATTTTTCTCAATTTGTCTGATGTTGGACGTTGGAAAGTTTTGTACTGCTAATGCTAATTTATGTTCATTGATTTTCTCAAGTGCTAAAACTTTTCACATACATTGTGGGTATAGTAAATTGTATACGCGTTGATTTGATGAACAGGTGGTGTGGCCGCATCGGTTTTGCCTGGTGAAGTTCCTGCTAGTTATCACCAAGGTTTTGTCGGATGTGTCGACCTCGTCCGAATTGAGAAAAGAAGACTGCCGCTCTCCAAAATAGCTTATGCTACTGGGACACCTTTCTGCGAAGATGAAGATTGAAACAGTTAGAGATTGTTAATGTACATAGCTACATACATTTGTATAAATGTATGAGAACGTACCTACTTATCTACGTACGTAGTAGCAATCTAATAATTGTTCTACGCATAAAGGTTACTTGTAGAAAATATCAGTTGGGAAAAACTGGACAGTCGCAGCCAAATAATATCTAGTAAACCAGAAATCAAAGACCAACTACCGTCCCAAATCTGAAATATCAAGAGTGAAACCAAAACAATACAATAATTAAGTCGTACTGTTTATACCTCTTGCTTTAACTCTTACATTTTACATAAGATTACGTAGTAGAAGTTCATTAGGTTTCCAAACAGATTAGATGAAAAAGTTAAAACAATGTTAGTTTACTTTTACAGAGAGGATGAGTATTCTTTAATCTACTTTTTAAGCTTAGAGTTCTGAGAAATGTTTCCTAGTTGTGTCGGTTTTATTTTTCTGTCCGTAGATTTGCAAATGAGCTATTCATGCAAAAATAGGGAAAAGATATAGACATACTCAGAGCATAAATAAAAATTAGTGAGGAATAGTGGAAAATAATAATTTAATGAGGATTACGATTGGGAAGAGTTTCTATTGCATCACAATAAGCATTTAAGAAAAAAGCATTAATTTGTAGTGTGTTTATATAGGTGGACGTTTTATAATTGCAATGGCAGCAGCGGTTCTCTTTGCAATTAGATATACCATGCCAATTTTAAAAAGATAGTTATAAGAATTGCATAATCATATTAATCATATACTTTATTCTATATTCTTTCATCGAAATGCTAATGCGAAAAGGGAATCATAGTTGTTAACTTGAACGTATTAGCTGGAAGCTTATTTTACTGAAGCGATGACGCAGAGTTTTTGACACAATGCAAAATACAAGCAGATTACCTAATAATGTATTAACTTTTTGGACTGGGCTGCTCACTACATGGCAACTCTCGATTAGTACTGCAATCCTAATTGTAATAGGGGCTAGCTTACTAATAATTATTGTTATACAGGCATGTCTTCGTCTTCAATTTCTATAAAAGACATTCCTGCATAATTATTGGCAACACACACACATAAATAAATACAACATTCAGTCCAGTACAGTACACCTCCGTTATCTCAGGCTTTTATATTTAGCTCTAGCTATATAGTGGCTACTTTATATACAGAGCATTTCTACTCTCACAATTAATTAGTATCGTACGGATAACTCAACAGTTCTAGTCTTGAGCTATGCCTCGCATAATAGTTATGTTTGTGTATCTGTCTGAATTATAATTAGTTACTGTGTTTTCCTACTTTTACATCTGATTGTTGTGGGATGACGTTAGATTGAACTGATGTCATTGTCAGCTGCTGTTAGCAGTTATGCACACACTAACGCGTGTACATAAATAAATCCCTTCTTTTCAATAGCTTCTTTTACATAGGGAATCAATCAATGACTTTAATACTCAATTTATCAATGCATTAATCATCATATAGACAAAGTGTGTTCATTTATTTCATGCATGGTTCAATTTATTGCATTGATTATGTATTATGTAATTTCAACTGTATGCAATCCGATAATTTGTCCTTACATGTATAGTACACTAGGTACTCTAGCTCTGCATTACTATTCCTTTTAAAATAGTAAACGTGAATTTATGACCTACTGTTCTGTTTCATTTGTGACCCCTATGTACTATTTGTAAAATTCAAATAGTTTCAAACATAAAAAATGTTCAAATACCGTAACCCTGTACCGATTTACATAAGGAACCTGAAACAAAATAAGTATGATAGCTTTAACGAGGGAATATCTGTAGTAAAGTTTAGTAGACATGTTAGATATCAGAAAGGCACGGTAAGGCAAGTATTGTAGGTACTTACATATAATGTGACCCGAGAGTATTGTACAATTTCATAATTTCTGAAGCCGTTGTTGTTAGAAGACATATTTGTAGTGCGATTGTTTCTTATGTAGATACTGCATACTGGTACTATGTAATGTGAATTCTTTAAAAACTTACTTGAGACGAGGCATATACGTAGAATTATCATATTCATATAGATATAGATTATGATTTTGTTTCTGATTTAGCAAATGCAATTAATTACCTTAACGAAATTCAGGTAAAGGTTAAAATCAAATAGGTAGCTACATTTAACTACATAAATGTTTGACTCAGAACATTTACGAAATAAAGGATGCGGGTGATGTTGAAATTGTAGGATAATCGTTACATTGAAAGAACAAGATTACATATATAATAGTATAACAATAAAATCAATTACCTACTATAATAGCTAAACTAATAATAATAAGAAGAAGAAACGAATCGAGATTTAGAATCTCATTTGTCAGTGTATGTAATAAAACTATTGCAAAATAAGATTTTTGGTTGTCCTACGTCATGTAGATGTTCATGTACAATATTACATTAATTTAATAACTGAAATAATTGAATAACATCTATTGTACTGTTACTCCGAAAAAATATCTTTGCTAATTGTCAAATTTTGTGGAATAGTTTAAGTAAATACAATACAATGTATACTTAAATAAATAGTAAATTAAAATAAATACTACTACAGTACTTAAACTACATACCTTACCTAATAGTACTATCAATCAATATACGAGCGTAGCTTATTAGCGACTTATATTCGTTAGATGAAAATGTTGTGAGCATAAGGTTATTGCTGTAATTTTCGTGTTAGCTATAAGTGTAAATTGTAAGATACATGTACTCTAATAAATGCAGCTAATGAAACTTTAATATGCATTTATGAAAATATTATTAGGAATTATTCAGTGAGTATATCTAAATATATATTGTACTTTTTAGGGGTGTATATTGTATATTATACAAAATACAATACTGAAGTGTAATGTTGCATAAGTAAACAATAATGTTATTGTATTAGCTATTATAACTATGTAGTTAAAACATGTGTAAAGTATATTTGTGAATTGCTATACAATAAGAATGTTTTACATTAGAATAAATGTATTATGTACTGAAATAGAGCAGATAACTATAATATGTTTACTTAGACTAAATTATTTAAAATAAGATGACCTAGACGTAGTTAGATAATCAATGGGAAACTTACAAAAGCCTACTAACATTTAGCAAATAGGGTAAAATTGAAGAAGGACAGTATTTTTCAGTTTCTTTGTGTTTACTTTTCTGGTTCTCTGCCACTTTGTTTCTACATTAGTGTTATTTATTAAAATGTAACAAAAGTACTATTGAAAATGTTAGTTCAGTACGTAATATAGAGTGTAGAATGTATTAAAAGAGTGTCTCTTTTATTGACTTACTAATAAAATAAACACCAATATTGAAGTAACAATGAAATAGCGAGAATAAACATCAATTTGACAGAATTTTTCTATGCATGCAGCTAATTTTATAATCGTAACGCATTTCCAAAAAACCGAGGACAATATCCGACAGTACTTCATTTGACGCAGTATCATCTCCTAATTTGTAACTACCAGAAGTAAAGATGTACATATAAGGATACGGGAGCTGACACTAACATTTCAATAACAATCTGATCTTTTCCGTGAATCTGATATAATTTCATTTTCTTGGATTATCTTGGAAGTTTATCCTGTGATGCACTTTTGCATTTTCGCATCCTCCTCATTATCATGATTATATTATTATCCCAAATAAATTGGGCAAACTGTTGTCTGAATTCGATTCACCTCGTAAGAATTTCGTATTTAAATGATCTACAGAAACGTATTACCACATTAATGGAAAAAGGAAAAAGTTTTAGAAAAGCACGCTAGCAAAGCATCTCCAGGCAATTTTCATATTTTACAAAAGTAAACGATACCGTTCGCAGCAGCCTTAGAAAAAAAGAGGGAATTATCAGCTCTCCTCGGTCTGTCGGAAAATTGTAAGCTAAAATTTTGTTCTACCAGTTGATGAGTGGAAGAGATGGATAGATGGATAGTTTCGACGTATTGGATTCGACATACTCCCTATTTTGTACTACTGTATAGAGGTATGAAAAACCCTTAAAAATTATGACCACTTGCAATTTTGATGGCATTTACCTAAAATTCACCAATGCCATTGTCAAAACATAACAGACAGTGTTATTCCATGATAAAACCGGGAAAAAGTATTTTAGGCGGATGATTTTGCTGTCCACGGTGGGAATCACTGATGAAAGGTGTGAAAAGTTTCCATCTTCAATTTCTTCAATTCGGAGGCGCCACGACAAAATCAGTTGCTCCATTCGAAAGAATGCCCAAAGAAGAGTTAATGAATGTAGTTTGGTCAACATCCAATCATATTGAGCGGTTGGAGAGAATATCTAAGAAATGGGAAAAAACGAACAAAAATGTTAAAAAATAACACAAAAGCTGCATTTTGAAGGGGAAGGCGATTTCGCAGCCAAAAATTGGTTCGTACAAGCGCGACTGTGCTTGTAGAACCAATTGTTGGTCGACTTCTCCGGCTAAGGCCCTCCAAAGTGTGACCATTATATATCATGATCATTTTGGACGAAAAACAAAATTTCGCCAAAATATTTGTCCGAAATAATTTTTCCCGGTCACAAAATATTACATTATGAAATAATATTGTCGGTTCTGAGTTGAGAATAGCATTGGTGATTTTTAGGGAAAATATCATCAGAATTGCAAGTG